>UESW01000103.1:0-93717 GCA_900491605.1 Calamus simplicifolius
AGCCAGCACGAACCGCCGATCCGAGAAGGGTGGTCCTGGCATGGGTCTCCCGTCATACTTCGGGCTCCATTTCGATTCAGGAGCACAGACGCCATATGGTAAGAAAACATAAATAATTTAATTACTAATTTAGTTATTTACAAATATTTGTATTAATATCAATTTTTTTATTGTTATAGTCTGAGCAAGAGGGCGGAGATCCTGGTGAGTTTTGTCTATTTAGGGCGACACACACCAGGAGGGACAGTTCCTGGGTCGACATGCGATCATGGGAGGTTGTGGTAAGAAATTAGCTTTATGTAGTATATGTTTAATTTCTAAAATTTTATTTTGAGAAATTTATTAACTCATTTATTGTTGATTTTATAATTCAAAGACATGAGTCGAGGAGCTTCGCTCCCAGGCATCGCAGGTCGACTCCATTGATGGGGAGAAGCCCGTCGAACTCTCAGCAGAGGAGAGTCGGCGTGTGTTTTTGGAGGCTATTGGTGCCCAGCCGTGAGACCGCAGGGTCTATGGTCTGGGCACTAGAGCTTCTGCATATTTTCCCCATCAGGCCTCCAGCTCACGATTTTCTGGTGATATTCCTGCCAAGCGTTTAGACGACATTCGGTGATCTATTGCGGAGGAGGTTCGGCAGGACATTCGTCAGGAGGTTCGGCAGGAGGTCGAGCACGAGTTCGAACAGCGTATGCGAGGCCGGGATCAGGAGCTTGCAGACGTGCGAGATCAGATGCGTCATTTGCAGGATATGGTTAGCCGCTTGTCGCAGGGTCTCCAGCCTCCATGTGATCGCTCAGATTCTTGATATATTTTTTTTTCTTTTTATGTTGTACATGAAAACTTCAAAATTTTATATTAATTATTTTTAGAAATTGAATGATTATTGTTTGGATCAATATGAGTGAAGAATGTTTCTATCAATATTTAAATATAATGAAATTGTATTAACCATTTTAAATTTTAATTTTTTATATTTTTTAAAAAATTTAATTAGCAACGCATTAGCGACTGAAATTGCATCGCTATATTTTTAAAATTTTATTATTAAATATTACGACGCAATGACCTGGCGTCGCAATAATTAAAAAAAAATTAATAGCGATGCATTAGCGACTCAAATTGTGTCGCTATTATATCTAAAATATTATTATTAAATATGCAACGCAATGACCTTACATCGTAATATTTTAAAAAAAAATTTTCTTGGCGACACATTAGCGACTCAAATTGCATCGCTATTATATTAAAAATATTATTATTAAATATTATGATGCAATTAAATACGTCGCAATATTTAATAATAATTTTTAAATATTAAAATTAGTTTAAATTTAGCGACGCATTTGGATGCGTCGCAATATTGCGACGCATTATTGCATCATAGAGAGTCGCAATATTGCGATGCAATTACGACAAATAGATTGCGACGGACATCTGAGCGACGCCATCATTGCATTGCTATTGCGTCGCAATAGCACATTTAGCGACACAATTGCGACGTATTTGGGCGTCGCAATATTTTTTTCTCCTTGTAGTGAAAGTGATATGCACTACTATTTGTGCATAACCGATAAAAATACAATCAATAGTTTTAGGTTCTATTTTGACCTTTTTGGGGTCCGGAATAGCTACTTTAGCTAGACACCCCCATACTCTTAAGTAATTGTAAGAAGGCTTCTTTCCTTTTCATAACTCATATGGAGTAACATCCTTCTTCTTAAGAGATATCTTGTAAGAATTTGATTTAGAAAGAATTGCTTTTTCCACAAATTATGTGGTGTATCAGAATTTATTAACATAGCATTCATCATTTCTTTTAATGTGCGGTTTTAGCATTCTGCAATTCTATTATATTAAGGCGAATAAGGAGCCGTAGTTTGATGAATAATTCTATGCTCTTGACAAAATTCATCAAAGGTGCATCGTATTCTCCACCTCTATCACTCCTTATAGTCTTAATCTTTTACTAAGTTGATTTTTAACTTCATTCTTATAATATTTAAACATTTCTAAAGCCTCATCTTTAGACTTTAGTAGAGACACATATCAAAAGGTGCATCGTATTCTCCACCTCTATCACTCCTTATAGTCTTAATCTTTTTACTAAGTTGATTTTCAACTTCATTCTTATAATATTTAAACATTTCTAAAGCCTCATCTTTAGACTTTAGTAGAGACACAAAGCAATATCTTGTTGAATCATAGATAAATATTATAAAATACTTTTTACCTTCTCGAGTTTGAACTGATTTTAAATCACATAGATCACTGTGAGTTAAGTCAAGAGGTTCAGTATTTCTTTCTACCGAAGAAAATGATATTTTTGCTAACTTAGCTTCAACACACACTTCACACTTGTAATGTGGATCGATTTTATGATTAGATAATAATTCTAATTTCATTAATTTTTGTAATGAATTAAAATTCATATGTCCTAATCTATCATGTCATAAACAAGAAGAGTCAACCATATAAGCAGAAGAGAAATTTTTATTCATTTCAAGGTTTTGGCGTGCAGTCATTACATTTACCTTGAATAATTTATTATTCAAGTAATCCCTTCCAATAAATATCCTTCTCTTAGTGCATACAAATTTATCAGACTCAAAAACCATCCTAAAGCCATATTTTCTTAGGAGGAAGCCTGACACCAAATTCTTTTGAATATCTGAAACATAAAGTACATCATTCAATAGAAGTTTCTTTTCAAATGTTATCTTGAGCACTATGCAGTCAATTCATTCTATCTTGGATGTAGCAGAATTTTTCATAATCAAATTTCTACCATTGATAGGAGTGTATGATGATAACATATTCCTTATCAGAGCAGACATGTTTGGTAGCTCCAATGTCGATATACCACTCATTGGCTTTGTCAACCATATTTGCTTCAAACACAATAGCTGACAGCATCATCCAAATACTTCTTAGGATAGGGTTTTAGTAATGTTGATCTCTTTCTTTTCTTTTCCTTTGAAATGATAATCCTTGGATTTGTGCCCTTGTTTACCACAAACAAAGCACTTGTCCCTGAACTTAAATTTCTTTGGATTGTCTTTCTTCTGTTTGAAGCCTTCACCTGAAAACTTGTGTTTCTTTTTTCCTTCTATAAGATTAGCCTTAGGCTCAACAGGTTGTCCTCCTATTTTCTTGTCATGGCTCTTATTGTCTTTCTCGATCCTCAAGCGGACAATTAGATCTTCAAGTCTCATCTCCTTTCGCTTATGTTTCAGATAGTTCTTGAAGTCCTTCCATGATGACGGTAGCTTCTTTATGATAGAAGCTACATGGAATGACTCACTAAGAGACATTCTCTCTGCATATATCTCATGCAGGATGATCTGGAGCTCTTGGACTTGCTCCATAATAGTTTTTTGATCGACTATTTTGTAGTCTAAAAACCTTTCGATCATAAACTTCTTATGTCCAGCATCCTCTATCTTGTACTTTTTATTTAGGGTTGCCCATAACTTCTTGGCAGTAGCAATACTGTTGTACACATTGTACAGAGTATTATCCAAACCATTGAGGATATAGTTCTTGCAAAGAAAGTCTGAATGCTTCAATGCTTCTACTGTAGTAATTACTTGTTTGTCAATCTCCCCTTCCTTTATGATTGGTGGATCTTCATTCAGTACTCTGACCAGATTCAGAGTCATAAGGTAGAACAACATCTTCTGTTGCCACCTCTTGAAGTTAGTTCCGAAGAACTTCTTCGATTTCTCGGCTTGAACGGATGTAGGCATGGTAGCCATCTGCAGAAGCACTTAAGGACATAGAGTGTAACTCTAGACTTAATCTTATCAATTTGGTAGCCCCAATCTGTGCCAACAATCTTAAGATAATTTTGTCCTACAAAGGTGCTTACGATTTATATGACGATTGTCTCCCAAGATACAACAGTCTTCTTTTGATGAATGCAACACTACAATTCACCAAAAATTCGAACCAATAATGCTTTTCTCTCTTTTCTATGCACTATTGCTATACTTCCTTTAGGAGAGTATGCAAATGCCTAAGAGAAGAAAGGAATTGGAATTGATTTGATTGAATGAAATGCAAGCAACGAGTCGAATGCAACCTGTACGGCATAGGGGCTCAGATGTCACAAATCTCAGTGTTCTCTTTGACCCGTGAACGGTGAAGACATCAAGTCAAGCAATGGTCAGTCCCGCATCCTCGACTGCTGCAATTTCTCACCGCAGGGTGAAGTATTGGCTCATTCGCTTTTTCGTTCTTTTATTATGTCTATCTTGCAGGCGAGCTTATCATTCTCTTCGCAAGAGTAGGGTATGAGCTCGGCATGATGTCTTGCTTGATCCCTTTCTTATTTGCCTTATCATTTTCTACTTCGAAAGTGGGATGTGCAACGATGAAGCGAAAGAAAAAAAAAGAGTTAGGATTTTGTTTTCCCGTCTCTGGAATCCATAATTCAGTGTTTATTTACTTTGAAAAAAGTATTTTATTTTTTTCCCCATCAACCCGAATTTCAATCCGAAACTCAACCCGAACCCGATTTTTAAAAATAGATTTAGGGTTGAGGTTTTACAAATAGGGTTAGGGTTAGGGTTAGGGTTAGGGTTGATATTTTAAAATAGGGTTGGGGTTAGGGTTGAGGAAAACGAGTTTCATGAGTCCGAGTTGTACCCCTACCTAAGAGATCTTGTTTTTGCTAAAGCACAAACAAATTTATTTGTAGAAACTAGCATAGGCTGTTAAGATTTTCAGCTGATTTTTGTTGGTCTAAAATTTGTTGATAGCTAATACTATTTGGATTGAATTATGTGCTAAAAATGCTATCTACTAACTTAAATAGCTAGCTTGTACATGTGGTCCTTAACTAGTTGATGTGTCATTAGGTGGTTAGTCAATGTATTTGTATCGAATGACACATTACCTATTCCATAAATTTTAATAGATCCTACATAACGAAATGTCAAAAATCCAACATCATAAAACATGAAGGACTAGATTAGACCAACTAAAAGTTTGAGAACCAAAAGTATATTTTAGCCTACAATTAAATAAAATAATCTTAATTTTGAATACCTGATTGGCTTGTAACTTAGTGTGATGCACTTGGCCATTACAAAGGAACTAATGCTTGTAAGATATTTATGAAAAATGAGCTGGCATTAGAAGTGTAACAATCCTATCTTTGTGGAATTGCAACTCAAACCTCCACCAATGAAAAATCAGCCTTTTCTTTACACATAGTAAAAGATTTTCTCTTAACCTTAGAGTTTGAACAATATTCACTACTTAGGCATTCTACTCTTTGTTGTTTTATCTAAAATTAAGATAGAAGTTAGTCAATGAAGAAGACCAATGACCTCTGAGATGGAAACATTATCCGAATTCCACATAACGTAAGGGACAATCAATCATAATGTCATTCAAACATGGTACAATCAGATTTTATTCCTTGTGAAAAAGTTGGCCATGTCACACCATAGAAGATGAATATGGACTATGGGCCACAATCATAGCTAACATTAGTCAAGCACATGCTGTGGAAAAGTTTCTGCTATCGCCTTCATGTGGAAAGAATAAACACAAATACAAATGGGTTGCTTATTCCCGGTTATGGTTTGCATGGATAGAAAGTGGAAGACTCAAGTCATCGATATCTCCCGTGTTAGATGGGAAACATTGATTTGAGAGACTTATAAGTGAAGTCATCTACTACTAATTAACTTTGACCCTTCATGTGGAAGCAATGGAGCACAAAAAAAGATAGATCGCTTGAGTTTCTGATCACTATTTGCATGGATAGAACTAATGTTTGTAAGATATTTGTGAATAATAAATTGGCATTAGTAGTGTGAGGATCCTATCTATGTGGAATTGCAACTCAAACCTCCACCAATAGAAAACAAACTTTTTCTTGATATATGGTGAAAGATTTCCTCTTAACCTTAGTTTTGAACAATATCCTTTTCTTGGGCATTCCACTTTTTGTTGTTTTCTCCAAAATTAAAACTGAAGTTAGTTAATGGAGAAGACCAATGACCTCTGAGATGGAAACATTACCCGATTCCATACGATGTAAGGGATAATCAATCATAATGTCATTTAGATATGATACAAACAAACTTTATCCTTTGTGGAAATGTTGGCCATGTCATATCATAGAAGATGGATGTGGACTATAGGTCACAATCATAGCTAACATTAGTCAAGCACATGTTATGAAAAAAGTTTTTCCTATGCTTTCATGTGGAAGGAATGGAACACGGACATAAGTAGGTTGCTCATGTTCCTAGTCATGGTTTGCGTGAATAGAAAGTTGAAGATAAGTCATCTCCCGTGCTGAGTGGGAAACGTTAATTTGAGAGACTTGTAACTTAAGCCACGTACTACTAATTAATTTAGACACTTCATGTGGAACAAATGGAACACAATCACAGATAGATTGTTTAAGTTTCTTATCATGATTTGTGTGGATAGAAGGTTGGAGGCTCAAGTCATCTCCCATGTCCGTTGAAAAACGTTGATTTAAGAGACTTATAACTTAAGTCATCTACTACTAGTTAACTTAGATCCTTCATGTGGAAAGAATGGAATACAATCATAAATAGATTGCTTGAACTTTTGGTCATGGTTTGCAGGGATAGAAGGTCGAACACTCAAGTCATCTCTCATATCAGGTAGGAAATGTTGATTTGAGAAACTTATAATTCAAGTTATCTGCTACAAATTAACTTAGACTTGAATTTTTAAGGCCACATAGATTTAGCCTGCTAATAGGTTAAGGCCATATAGATCCAGCATGCTAATGGGTTAATTGAGCTAGCAAATGGACACATTTGGTGAGAAAAGTTAATTTGATGGGAAAAATTAATTGAGTTAGCAAATGAACACATTGGATAGGAAAAGTTAATGGGAAAACTTAATTTAATGATATTATATTATCAGCCTTATAGAATTTAGTTGCTTGATTTGCTCCATAGGAAAAGAAGCAATATGAGCTGCAAACTAAACACCGCCTTATAGAATTTAGTTGCTTGATTTGCTCCATAGGAAAAGAAGCAATATAACCTGCACAAACTAGCTATGTGAGTCAGCAAGCAACATTTCTAGCACATAGTTCAATCTCAACACATTTAAGTCTCATTATCAACAAATTTTAGGCCACCAAGTTTTAATTGAGATGTTGACAACCTATGCTAGTTTCTGAAAATAAATTTTATTGTGCACTATTAGAGAAAGCACTCTAGGTCTATTAGAATTTATGGATAAATTACTCTTGAAAACATTCCCAAATTTTTATCAATTTTATCCTCGAGGACATTTTTTGTAAAATTGTGGGCATATTTGTAGCCATGTTAGTCTTCTTGCAAAGATTAATTGTACCAAGATGACAATGAGGTGAAATTTTATCACAAGAGGAGGCATTTCAAGGACCAGTCTATATGGATACAAACAATCTATCTAGATTAAAAGGAAGAGTATGCAAATAAGATGGATTTGGATCAAATAACTTCAGAGACTTATCTGCTTAGATGACAAAGAGTCATACCTTACCACATATTGAATCATTGGGAAATGTGGATTGATCTGAGAAGAAAAAACTGGCAAGTCATCTACGAATTGATGGTGGCAAATCAGATTAGGAGAGAGGGAATAAGGAGGAATGGCACATCATGATCAACTAGGGACTCCGTAGCTTCTAGCAGTTGGGTTGAGACAACTAGAATCTAATAACAGACATCAGAAGTAAAAAATTGGTAGCTAGGAAATCTTATTCCTCTAGCATTATCTAATCAAGTTTGTTCATCTGGTGTTATTTAATCAAACATCTGGCATCTCTCTAGCATTAGTGGAACACTATGGACAGTCAGGCTCTTTCATCCATTTGGATTGGACAAATTGGTATGATAGGGACAAGGGGCCCAGCTTTGTGGGCCAAGTCCTAATGTAAAATGGGCTAGCTTGCTTTAAGTTTGGTGGGTTGGATCTTCAAAGGTTCCTTTTGTTCTAAGAGAATACAAATGGTGCTGCAAGTTCTAGCAAGATACAATGACTGATATCCTCACAAAGATACCTAATCGCTTCCCAATCTTCAAATCTTCTGGCTAATTGTAAACATCATCATTCATTCTGCTTAACTACGTCTCCTAGGTTCAACTTGTTTAATGTAATTCAAAGGGTCACTGGACTATTTTTTTGTATTCTTAACCGATGCATTGGTGTATACCACACGAAACAAAAAGTATTTGGACATCCATCATCCAATGGTATAATTGTTATTCTGTACCAACTCAAGTCCACCTACTGGAATGCCCCAAGCCCACTACGAAATCATCGCTTAATAAAATAAAGTGATGATTTCTCTTCATCACCCCCCCTACTCCGCTCTACCTATCTAGATGCAGATGTGACAAAAATCATCCTACATTCATAAATAGTTTAAAATTCAACCTATTTTAGGAAATAATTATTAATAAAATAATAATAAAATTAAAAATATATGGAAGCCGAACAACTTTTTCTTGCTTGGCTGCTCAGCAGGATGAAGGCATGATGTCACATAGCATGTTTGCAAGGCTCCCATCATGTCTTAATCAATGCCTTTTTGCTATTGATAACGACTATTAATGCTCGATAGAGAGTGCCAGGTTTCATTTGGATTAGATGGTGAAAGCAGCGATTGTATTAAGACTCAGCTATATACATATGTATACATATGTATATATATATATATACACATATACATACATACTCTTATCTTTTATGCTGAAAAGAGTTTGGTCATCCCTCTTACTGTCAATTAAAGCATACCATACAATCTACAATGACTCTTTCTAAAATAGAAGGTAAACCCAAACAACTCCCTACTGTTTTTAGTTTTCAAATCATTTCTTAGTTTTTGATACCTTGATTAAAAATGAAATAACTTGAAACTTCTCTGTCCACCAAAGATCCCTAAAATGCTGAGGAGCTTCAGTTTTGTAGGAATTGACCTAGGCAAAGCTAGCAAATAAACTACATGCCCAAAACTTTGTTCTGATTTCTTGCTGAAATTTCTTACCATTCAATCCTTGTTTGTCTGTTTCATCTTGAAGGCCTAGTGTTACATTGATTCACAAACCTTTTCATAAAGTCAAAAATCTGTAATGTTGGTCAAGCTTAATACATCTTTTAGTCCTGTGCTAGGGTTGTCTTGTCTATCAGAAAAGCCTTGAGGATGATAGTAATGGGGCCAATTGACCCCATGAAATATAAAATTTTTGGACGGCCCACCTTGACAACGGCGTCGGTCTCAACGTCGGCCACGTCCCACCTCGATCTTAGTATCGGCCGTGGCCCACTTCGACCTCAACGTCCGCGACGGCCCACCTCGGCAATCGGCCTTGCCTCGCTCGGTCACCTTGGCTCCAAGGCCGACGGCTCCATGACCGACGGCCCCAAAGGTCGACACCTCCAGGCCGACGGCTCCATGACCGACGACTCCAAGGCCGACACCTCCAAGGCTGACGGCCCCAAAGGCCGATACCTCCAAGGCCGACGGCTCCATGACCGACGGCTCCAAAGGCCGACACCTCCAAGACCGACGGCCCCAAAGGCCGACACCTCCAAGGCCGGCACCTCCAAGCCAGGCGGCCCCGGCACTTACCAGCCGGCCCCGGCACTTCCCAGCCGGCCCCGGCACATTCCCAAGCGACCCAGCATCTTCCTAGCCGACCCCCTATGTCTCCAAGCTAGGCGGCCCCGGTACTTCCCAGCCGGCCCCGGCACCTCCCAGTCAGCCCCGGCACTCTCCTAGCCGGCCCCCTACATCTCCAATCTAGGCGGCCCCGGCACTTCCCAGCAGGCCCCGGCACTTCCCAGCCAGCCCCAGCATCTTCCCAAGTGGCTCGGCATCTTCCTAGCCGGCCCCTTACGTCTCCAAGCTAGGCGGCCCCGGCACTTTCCAGCCGGTCCCGGCACCTCCCAGTCGGCCCCGGCACTCTCCTAGCTGGCCCCCTACGTCTCCAAGCTAGGTGGCCCCGGCACTCTCCTAGCCGGCCCCGGCGTCTCCAAGCCTGCCGAGTCGGCCGCGGCCATTCCTGGCCGGCCCTCTCGGCCCCGGCGCCTCCAAGCCCGCCGAGTCGGCTCCGACACTTCCTGGTCGGCCCTTCTCGGCCCCAGCGTCTCCAAGCCCGCCGAGTCGGCCCCGACCCTTTCCTAACGGCCCTTCTTGGCCCCGGCATCTCCGAGTTCTCTAAGCCCTCCGAGTCGGCCCGACCCTTCCTGGTCGGCCCTTCTCGGCCCCGGCATCTCCAAGCCCACCGACTCAGCCCGACATTTCCTGGTCGGCCCTTCTCGACCCCGGCATCTCCAAGCCCGCCAAGTCGGCCCCGACCCTTCCCGGTCGGCCCTTCTCGGCCCCGGCATCTCCGAGTTCTCCAAGCCTGCCGAGTCGGCCCCGACCCTTCCTAGTTGGCCCTTCTCGGCCCCGGCGTCTCCAAGCCCGCCGAGTCGGCCCCGGCCCTTCTCGGCCCCGGCATCTCCAAGCCCGCCAAGTCGGCCCTGACCCTTCCCGGTCGGCCCTTCTCGGCCCCGGCATCTCCGAGTTCTCCAAGCCCGCCGAGTCGGCCCCGACCCTTCCTGGTTGGCCCTTCTCAGCCCCGGCGTCTCCAAGCCCACCGAGTCGGCCCCGGCCATTCCTGGCCAGACCCTCTTGGCCCCAGCATCTCCGAGTTCTCTAAGCCCGCCGAGTCAGCCCCGACCCTTCCTGGTCGGCCCTTCTCGGCCCCGATGTCTCCGAGCCCGCCAAGTCAGCCCCGGCCATTCCTAGCCGGCCCCTCTCGGCCCCAGCGTCTCCAAGCCCGTCGAGTCAGCCCCGGCCGCCCCTGGCTAGCCGGGTCCAACCTCGACTCCCCCGGGAGGGTCAAGGTGTCCCAGTTCTCCCCAGCATGGCCCCAGCGGTTCAAGAAGCCGCCTCTCTGACTCGCACCGCCTGACAATGCCAGGTCCACCTACTACTGGCCACGTTGTTGATGGGACTAGACCCAACTACCCAACAGCCCCACCGGCTGATGGGACTTAGCCCACCAACCGTCGCTTTCTTCCTTTCTGATGGGACAGGACCCACCAACTAGCGCAGATCCACGCAACTGAACTCAACAGACATCCCCTCCTCACGCAATCCCACGTGATTATGCTAGGTTCAACCCCTATAAAAAGGTGAATCCACTCACCAAACAGGTATGCGCGATAATCCCCAAAATCGCTGCCTTAGCATTCAGGAAGGAATCCCTCCTCCATGGGACCTCCTCTTTCATACTAAAAAGGGCTCACTCAAGCCCCTCTTCAGCTGTGACCTCAGTTGCTAACTTGGGCATCGGAGGGTCCCACTGGAGAACCCTCTCCAGTCCTGGGACCTTTCTACAAGTAACCTGGTGAAGAAGCGCCTGGAGAAGCATTCTGTTCTCGACGTCCAGGATAGGTGATTGAGCATCATCAGATTGGTGCGCCAGGAAGGGGGATAAGAAAAAGTAGCGAACGTTCTACCTGCGCTACATCTTGGTAGGCGAGGCTCTCTCCCCCTCTTCTCTTCAAGAAGCCATGGTAGTGACGCGAGCTCAGGATGCCTCCGTCAGCTGTCTAGCGGGGCTCCTCCCGCCAACTAGGCAGTAGGAGGCCAATCCCCCTACTACCAACCCTCCAGTTGCCTGCCCGCTGCCGGAGGCCATTGATCAAACAGCGGAGCGGCTGGCTACTCTTTCCCAGCAGGTCCAGAATCTCACCACCATGGTCCATGGGCTCCAGCAATAACAGTCCGTGGCTACCCAGCATCAGACTGCTCCCCTGCTAGTCAACAATCAGCGAGGGAAGGTTCTCCTTGGCGGGAGGCTGGTTGGCGAGAGACCGGCCGACGTCAGGTTTCCCCTAGGAAGCCTCGACACGAGCCCTCCAAGCGGCCACGGTCCCCTGACCGCGCTGCCAACAAATTTCCTCCCAAGCCACATCATCACGAGGAACCTAGGCGGATGTCCCGACTTCCGTCTCCATCTCCTTCTGCCTCTTCTTCTTCTCTCCGAGCCATCTCGGAGGGCCCTGACAATCAGCCGCTAGACGGAGGAATGCCTAGAGGAGTACAACAGGCGCCTCGACGAGCTCACCAAGAAGATCAACCATCAGCCAGAGGAAGAGTTCGACACTCGTCCTCCCTACACCCGCCGGATATTGGAGGAACCAGTCCCCTCCAGGTTCCACCTTCCTCAGATAAACTCGTATGATGGTACGATGGATCCTCTCGATCATCTCAAGAGTTACAAAGCAATGATGCAAGTCCAGGGTGCCTCAGACGCCCTTCTCTGTAAGGCCTTCCCCGCAACTCTACGGAAGGCCGCCCATGCATGGCATTCGCGCCTATCCCCCCACAGCATAGACTCCTTCCGGGAGCTAGAGAGGGCATTTTTGACCCACTTTGATGCCTGCCGCCGGATCCCAAGGGTGGCAGACAGCCTTTTCTCTGTCTGTCAGAAGGAAAGAGAGTCACTGCGGGACTTTGTGTCCCGATTCAAGATCGCCGCCCTCGAGTCTACCATCTCGACGATGCGGTGGCCACCCTGGCACTGAAGCGGGGACTCCTTCCATCTCGCTTCACCTTCTCCCTGGATAAGACGCCCCCGGGATCTTACTCTGACCACCTCCTCCGGGCCCAGAAGTACATCCGGGCGGATGAAGCCGACCTCACCCGCTGGGAGTCTTCGAAGAGCTCCAGCCACAATCCGCTCGCCCTGAGCCGAGCGGACCTCCCCGACATCGCCGATCCAAGGGGGAAGAAGGCGCCAAATAATGTAATGCCCCAGGGGGAGACTGCTGTCATGGAAAATGTAAACAATGAAGGCATAGTCGTCGCTATGACGATCGCCAAACACCCTATAAAAAGGATATTAGTTGATAGTGGCTGCTCAGCTGACATCCTTACTTACGACGCTTTTGTTCGGATGGGATTATCTTTTGACTCCCTTCAGCCCGTGGCAACCCCACTGGTCGGATTCACTGGAGATTCTGTGAGGGTTGAGGGCGAAATATCCTTGCCTGTGACGGCCGGAACCCCACCATGCCAAAGCACCGTGATCATGAAATTCCTAGTCGTGAGGGTCCCCTTGGCATACAACGCCATTCTTGGGCATCCCGGCCTGAATCTTTTGGACGCAGTTATCTCCACCCAGCATCTACTGGTGCAGTTCCCCACTGGCATGGGAATTGGAGAGATGTGCGGAGAGATAAGCCCGGTCTTACCTTGCTATCATACGGCGTCAAGCCCTTTGGAGGCCGACCCGGCCCTGGAAGCATCCGATCCTAGAGATTCCGACAAGGAGGAGAGCCCGCCGAGCACCTCCTGACTTTCCCTCTTGAAGATGACCCAGCAAGGACCGTCCGTGTGGGCGGACTCCTTCCCCCAGAAGGCCAGGAGCGCCTTTTAGTTTTCCTGCGGGCTAACTCGGACGTCTTCGTCTAGTCAGCGTCTGACATGCCCGGCATCCCTCCGAAGGTCATCACCCACAAGCCCAACATCGACCCGCGGCACCGTCCAATCCGTCAAAAGAAGAGGAGCTTTGTCCCCAACCGATAAAAGGCAATTGATGAAGAAGTCAACAAGCTGGTCAGCGTCGGCCACATCCGGGAGGCGCACTACCCAAACTGGCTGGCCAACATGGTCATGGTGCGCAAGGCAAACAGGAGCTGGAGGATCTGTATAGATTTCACCGACCTCAACAAGGCGTGCCCAAAAGACAGCTTTCCCCTGCCGAGAATTGATCAGCTGGTCGATTCCACCTCTGGTCATGAGCTTCTCAGCTTCACGGACGCCTTCTCCAGATATAATCAGATAAGGATGGACCCCGGCGACGAGAAGCACACCTCCTTTGTGACAGAGAAAGGCATTTACTGCTATAAGGAGATGCCTTTCGGCCTCAAGAATGCAGGAGCGACCTATCAAAGGTTGACGAACAAGGTGTTCCAGGACCAACTCAGCCGGAACATGGAAGTCTATGTAAACAACATGCTGACAAAGAGCACCCATGCCACCAACCACATCTTTGACCTGGAAGAAACTTTTAACAATCTTCGTCGCTTCCAAGTCAAGTTGAACCCCAAGAAGTGCGCTTTTAGGGTCACGGCAGGCAAATTTCTGGGCTTTATGGTGACCCAGCACAGAATCGAGGCGAACCCAGAGAAGATCAATGCCATACTCGACATGAGGCCGCCGTCAAACAAGAAGGAAGTGCAATGGCTAACGGGAAGGATAGCGGCTCTGAGTCGTTTCCTCTCCAAATCAGCGGAGAGGTGCTTGCCTTTCTTCAAGGCCCTGCGGAAGGTGAATAGTTTTGCATGGACGGATGATTGCCAGAAAGCTTTCGATGGCTTAAAGGCATTCCTGTCCTCCCTGCCGCTCCTCTCCAAGCCGAGAGGCGGGGAAAGTCTCTTCCTTTACTTAGCTGCCTCCTCAGAAGCCATCAGCTCAGTCCTAGTGTGCCTTGACGCTGATGAAACCCAAAGGCCTGTCTACTATGTAAGTAAGGTCCTACATGACGCCGAGGCCAGGTATTCAAAAACAGAGAAAGTCATTTTCGCCTTGATAGTCTCTGCCCGGCATCTTCGCCTGTATTTCCAAGCCCATCCCATCGTGGTGCTCATGGACCAACCTCTCCGAGCCATCCTGGCCCATCCGGATACTTCGGGTCGACTCGCCAAATGGGCCATCAAGCTAGGAGAATTCAACATCTCTTTCCAAGCACGACCGGCCTTGAAGTCCCAAGTCCCGGTCGATTTCCTGGTCGAGTGAACTTGGGCGGAAGAAGATCTCAAAGAGGTTCCCGGGGAGCAGCCCAGGCCCGAGCCGAGCAGTGATGGAGAGACCTGGATCCTCCATGTGGATGGCGCATCAAATTCTCAAGGGAGCGGCGCCGGCCTCATTCTTGCCAGACCAGAAGGAGAAAGAATAGAGTGTGCCCTGAGATTTCTTTTTGAAGCCACCAACAACCAAGCGGAGTACGAAGCCCTGCTGGTCGGATTAAGGCTAGCCTAGGAGATTGGAGCAAAGTGCCTCAGAGCTTACACGGACTCGCAACTCGTCTCCGGGCAAATCAACGGAGAGTACGAGGCGCGCAACCCTATTATGGCGCAATACCTAAAAAAGGTTCAACTCTTGACCTCCTCATTGCCTTACTTCAGTATCAGTTACATCCCCCAAAGTGAAAATGCCAAGGCCGACATCCTCTCTCGACTGGCAACTTCCGTCGACGGCTTGGCAAGGGATGCCTACATTGAATATCTAGAAAGGCCCAGCATAGAGGACGGGGAGGAAGTCCTTCTGCTCACCCAGGAACCTACGTGGATGGATGCCTATGTCCGCTACCTCACCGACGGCACCCTCCCTAACGACCGCAATGAAGCCAGATTGCTCAAATGGAGGGCCTCCAAGTTCATCCTCTTCGACGGGCGCCTATACAAAAGGTCATTCTTCTACCCGTTGCTTAAGTGCTAGGCCCCGCTGATGCCGACTATATCCTCAGAGAAATCCACGAAGGCATTTGTGGGAACCATCTGGGGGGCAAATCTTTAGCCCAGAAGGCTCTCCGTCAGGGGTACTTCTGGCTCACTATGAAGGAGGACGCAGCCAAGCTAGTTCAAAAGTATGACGGCTGCCAGCGCCACGCGCACATCCAACATCAGCCGTCTACTCCGCTGAGCCCACTCTCGGCTCCGTGGCCCTTTGCCCAATGGGGAATGGACATCCTTGGATCATTCCCCCAGCTTCAGGGGAGCAAAAATTCTTGTTAGTCGCCATCGACTATTTTACCAAGTGGGTCGAGGTCGAGGCGTTGGCCAAAATCACTGAGAGCAAACTTAAAGCTTTCTTCTGGAAGTCGATCATATACCGTTTTGGCTTGCCTCACACCCTCGTCACGGACAACGATCGCCAATTCAACAACGAGGTATTCAAAGCCTTCTGTGAGGAGCTAGGCATTCGCCACCGATTCACCTCTGTCGGCCACCCCCAGACCAACGGGGAGGCTGAGGTCATGAACCGCACCATCCTCAGAGGGCTCAGAACTCGACTAGACGGTTCCAAGGGACACTGGGTAGAAGAGCTCCCCAGTGTGATATGGGCTTACCACACAACTCCCAGAGCCCCGATGGGTGAAACTCCTTTCAGCCTCTCCTTCGGATCCAAGGCCGTCATCCTCGTCGAGATCGGATTGCCCAGTCCACGTGTGGAGTCCTTCAGTGAGGAAGACAACCCGCACTGATTCAGGCCAATCTAGACTTCATCGACGAGGCGCATGACAGAGCAAGACTGCGCATGGCGACCTTTCGCCAGCGAGCGGCCAAGTACTACAACAACCGAGTTCGTCCCAAGGTTTTTCGCCGCGGAGACTTGGTGCTACGAAAGGCCGAGGTATCCAAACCTACCGAGGGGGGCAAGCTATCCCCCAACTGGGAAGGTCCCTACCGCATCGCCGAGGCATTCCACCGGGGGGCATACAAACTAGAAGAGCTTGACGGGAAGCCCATTCCACGTACCTGGAATGCGGATAACCTCCGCCAATATTATCAATGATGTATTCCACTGGAGCTTGAGCAATAAAGGAAGCCCTCTCTGGCATGATGGCCTGTTTTCCCTTACGTCTAAGGACCAAGTCTCTCAAAAGGAGCTCACTAGCATCGCGACCCACGGGACATCACTCGGCCCCGGCACAGTGGTGCCCCCGAGTAGGTTAAGACCCTAAAGGCTTCGTACCCGGCTGAGTCGCCACTTGGGCGGCACACAAACCCCCAAGATGGTTCAAAAGGAGCTCACTGGCATCGTGGCCCACGGGACACCACTCGGCCCCGGCACGGCGGTGCCCCTGAGTAGGTTAAGACCCTAAAGGCTCCGTACCCGACTGAGTCGCCACTTGGGTGGCACACAAACCCCCAAGATGGTTCAAAAGAAGCTCACTGGCATCGCGGCCCACGGGACACCACTCGGCCCCAGCACGGCGGTGCCACCGAGTAGGTTAAGACCCTAAAGGCTTCGTACCGGCTGAGTCGCCACTTGGGCGGCACACAAACCCCCAAGATGGTTCAAAAGGAGCTCACTGGCATCGCGGCCAATGGGACACCACTCGGCCCCGGCACGGTGGTGCCCCCGAGTAGGTTAAGACCCTAAAGGCTCCGTACCCGGCTGAGTCACCACTTGGGCAGCACACAAACCCCCAAGATGGTTCAAAAGGAGCTCACTGGCATCGCAGCCTCGGGACACCACTCGGTCCCGGCACGGTGGTGCACCCGAGTAGGTTAAGACCCTAAAGGCTCCATACCCGGCTGAGTTACCACTTGGGCAGCACACAAACCCCCAAGATGGTTCAAAAGGACCTCACTGGCATCGCGGCCCATGGGACGCCACTCAGCCCCAGCACGGCGATGCCCCCGAGTAGGTTAAGACCCTAAAGGCTCCGTACCCGGCGAGTCGCCCCTCGCAGCGGTTCTCACACCCTCGAGGCGGTTCAAAAGGAACCTGACGACTCTCAGCTCTCAGGTCACCCTCCGGGGTTCGAAAGACTTCCAGACTCTGCGTTGGGAGAGGATTACTAGCTGCCGTCAGCTAGCCAAAGAAGGCACGCAGACGTCCATACAAGGCAGCGCAAGAGGAAAGGGGTTTCCCCACCTAGAAGGAATCATGGTTGAAGTTAACATGAAAAAGCAGATGCCAAGGTAAAAGTTCTACACTCCTTTCGCTTAGCTGATGTGGGACGCGCAAGCTCAAGGAGTGTGGGGGGCATTTGATGGGGCCAGTTGACCCCATGAAATATAAAATTTTTGGATGGCCCACCTTGACAACGGCGTCAGTCTCAACGTTGGCCGCGTCCCACCTCGATCTTGGCGTCGGCCGTGGCTCACTTCGACCTCAACGTCCGCGATGGCCCACCTCGGCAATCGGCCTCGCCTCGCTCGGTCACCTTGGCTCCAAGGCCGACGGCTCCATGACCGACGGCTCCAAGGCTGACGGCCCCAAAGGCCGACACCTCCAAGGCCGATGGCTACATGACCGACGGCTCCAAAGGCCGACACCTCCAAGGCCAACGGCTCCAAAGGCCGACACCTCCAAGGCCGATGGCTCCATGACCAACAACTCCAAAGGCCAACACCTCCAAGGCCGACGGCCCCAAAGGCCGACACCTTCAAGGCCGACGGCTCCATGATCGACGGCTCCAAAGGCCGACACCTCCAAGACTGACAGCCCCAAAGGCCAACACCTCCAAGACCAACGGCCCCAAAGGCCGACACCTCCAAGGCCGACACCTCCAAGGCCGGCACCTTCAAGCCAGGCGGCCCCGAAACTTCCCAGCCGGCCCCGGCACCTTCCCAAGCGGCCCGGCATCTTCCTAGTCAGCCCCCTACGTCTACAAGCTAGGCGGCCCCGACACTTTCCAGCCGGCCCCGGCACCTCCTAGTCGGCCCCGACACTCTCCTAGCCGGCCCCCTACGTCTCCAAGCTAGGCGGCCCCGGCACTTCCCAGCCGGCCCTGGCACCTCCCAGTCGGCCCCGGCACTCTCCTAGCCGACCCCCTACGTCTCCAAGCTAGGCGGCCCCGGCACTCTCCTAGCCGGCCCCCGGCGTCTCCAAGCCCGCCGAGTTGGCCTCGGCCATTCCTAGCCGACCCTCTCGGCCCCGGCGCCTCCAAGCCCGCCGAGTCAGCCTCGACCCTTCTTGGTCGGCCCTTCTCGGCCCCGGCGTCTCCAAGCCCGCCGAGTCGGCCCCAACCCTTCCCGGTCGGCTCTTCTCGGCCCCGGAATCTCTGAGTTCTCCAAGCCCGCCGAGTCGGCCCCGACCCTTCCTGGTCGGCCCTTCTTGGTCCCGGCGTATCCAAGCCCACCGAGTCAGCCCCGACCCTTCCTGGTCGGCCCTTCTCGGCCCCAGCATCTCCAAGCCTGCCGAGTCAGCCCCGACCCTTCCCGGTCGGCCCTTCTCGGCCCCGGCATCTCCGAGTTCTCCAAGCCCGCCGAGTCGGCCCCGACCTTTCCTGGTTGGCCCTTCTCGGCCCTGGCGTCTCCAAGCCCGCCGAGTCAGCCCCGGTCATTCCTGGCCGGCCCTTCTCGGCCCCGGCGTCTCCAAGCCCGCCGAGTCGGCCCCGGCCATTCCTGGCCGGCCCCTCTCGGCCCCGGCATCTCCGAGTTCTCCAGGCCCGATGAGTCGGCCCCGACCCTTCCTGGTCGACCCTTCTCGGCCCCGGCATCTCTGAGCCTGCCAAGTCGGCCCCGGCCATTTCTGGCCGGCCCCTCTCGGCCCCGGCGTCTCCAAGCCCGCCGAGTCGGCTCCGACTGCCCCTGGCCAGCCGGGTCCAGCCTCGACTCCCCCAGGAGGGTCAAGGTGTCCCAGTTCTCCCCAGCATGGCCCCAGCGGTTCAAGAAACCGCCTCTCTGACTCGCGCCGCCTGACAATGCCAGGTCCGCCTACTACTGGCCACGTTGTTGATGGGACTAGACCCAACTACCCAACAGCCCCGCTGGCTGATGGGACTTAGCCCACCAACCGCCGCTTTCTCCCTTTCTGATGGGACAGGACCCACCAACCAGCGCAGATTCACGCAACTGAACTCCGCAAACATCCCCTCATCACGCAATCCCACATGATCATGCCAGGGTCAACCCCTATAAAAAGGTGAATCCACTCACCAAACAGATATGCGCGATAATCCCCAAAATCGCTGCCTTAG
Organism: Calamus simplicifolius; assembly: GCA_900491605.1. NCBI lineage: Eukaryota > Viridiplantae > Streptophyta > Magnoliopsida > Arecales > Arecaceae > Calamus > Calamus simplicifolius. The sequence continues at coordinate 19,707 of UESW01000103.1, forward strand.
CATTCAGGAAGGAATTCCTCCTCCCTGGGACCCCCTCTTTCATACTAAAAAGGGCTCACTCGAGCTCCTCTTCAGCTGTGACCTTAGTTGCTAACTTGGGCATCGGAGGGTCCCACCGGAGAACCCTCTCCGGTCCTAGGACTTTTCTGCGGGTAACCTGGTGAAGAAGCGCCTAGAGAAGCATTCCGTTCCCGACGTCGAAAATAGGTGATTGAGCGTCTTCAGATAGTATAGTGGATATACCCTAATCACTCAGGTTTGATTTGGTTGCCGGAACTCGGTTTCTTACATCTCCTGCAGCAATGCTAACCGAAAATATTTCTTCTCTTATTACTAAAATTCAGATTGACTTTATTGTTACTAATATGAACATTCCCTTTCTTTCTTCAACAAGCTTTCTTCAACAAGCATTCAGTATCCATGCTCTCTGACACCATTGGAACAGAATATCAAGTGTTCCATAACGTACAAGTCCAACAGTGAATAAAGTCTATGACTTATTCTACTGGTTCAATTGGTAAAGTCACTGGATTTTGGCCCCAATGCTTGGGTTTGAATCGCACCTTATTGCATATCCTCTAACTTTCTCCTGTTCTAGTTCTCTAAGAAAAAAATAAAATAATATCGTCCATGATTTCAACTATCCCATAGAAACGTGGTGCTTGTTTTCGTGGCACATTCGAAAATTTATCACGTTTGCACCACCATTAATTTGTGTCAAAGAAAATTTTCATTGCAACCTCTTATTTAGAGAACATAACTCAGAAACCCAGAAGCAGAGCAAAAAAATATATTTTCTGCACAATCTTATTGCTATAATCTTCTTTTTTCTTTTTGTATTTTTCGGTAATGCTTTCCATTTTAATATTTCAATTAACGTGTCTTCTCATGTGATCATCCTTTATTGAACTCAGGTAGATATGATAGTGGTGACAGATAGAATGGTGCTAAGGGTATAGGGATACCAATTGAAAATCTTGACATATATGTGGCAGCTGCTGCCATTAATCCACAAAGAGTAAGTTTTCATTCAGTAGCTTGTTCCATTTGTATGCCTAGAACCTCCAGATTTTTGTAGCTTTGATTTTGGGAATTCACATGCTGACCAGAACTGAAGGCTCATAAAGTTCTTATCTCACTCTTCAAATAGAGGATAGGAAAATCATTACTGGTTAATTCATTTTTTCTCCTTATTTTTCTTGTTGGTCTTAGTGATAAAGTAATATTCATGGTTCTACTTTTTGTATCCAAACCTTTGCCATCCATAGGGAAATTATGGGAGCTTAGTATTTTCCTTAATTTCTCCTATGGCCTCATCAATTTTATGATTTCTTACAGATACTTCCAGTTATGCTTGATGTTGGAACCAGCAATCAAAAGCTTCTTGAAGATAGCCTTTGTGCGTAAGATCACCAAGCCTTCTCTTCGAGGATAGGACTACAGTTTTACTTATATTTAATAACTGTGAGTATCAACATATAAGGCTTTTTGGAAGAGATTCCATGCACATAGCCTATAGAGGAATGAAACAAAGAGATGGTGGAAATACATCAGTGTATACTATACAAGATCGATCACATAAGCTATTTTGTAGATAAATAGATGGGCAGAGTGAATTAACTTGAGATGTTATATAAAACATGAGTGGTGGAATGGGTCATGGATAATTTTGATTGCCTAGGTATCAACTAAGGCCATTGGTATTGGCCCTTAGCGAGCCCAAAATACTCTTTGAGCCGAAATAGTCCCTGAGCCGGAAATATTCCCCCAAAATATCATAATCTTTGAAAAAAGAACAAGAAATGACACCTTTTCATATTAGTTTTAAATAATTGATGAATAGGGGCTGATTAAGAACTCTAATAAAAAGTTATACTCAAGACTGAATTTAAAAGATCATTTTTTAGTAAGAATTGTAAAAATAATGGGAATTTTTTTTTTTTGGGAAAATACATGGGCAAGCTCAAAATTTTAAAATTATATGTTAACTCAAATTCAAACTTAAAACTTTATTTTAGGTGAATTCAGGTTTAGTGCAAATGTTTACCTGTAATTAACATAAATTTGGAATCATTGATCGAAACACATGGATTCAGATTAAGTATTATAAATTCTATTAGAATTTTAAAGCGATAATTGATGTTTCAAAAGTGGCTGCGGTATGTGGGAGTCAATGTATTATGCATATGCGAGTGTGTATGCAATTAGTATTTTAAATATTTAAAAATAGATAAAATATAATAAAGTAATTATTTTTTAAATAAAAATAGTATTAAGAACAATAACATATAGCAATTAGTATTTGCTATTTATTACTTAATTCTTAATAGTAATAATTATAGCATGATTAACATATTAACATTAGTAATATATATTTGCACAAATTGGTTGAAAAACATTAGCTTGAATCTGCCATGTTTGCAAGGATTTGTATAGGGGTGGTAAAATGAGAAAACAAAAAAAGCTGAATGAAAATATATATATTCTAATATAACAAGATTCTTAGAATAAAAATATAAGGGTAGAAGAACTCGGAATATCCATATTTGCACATGCATATATATTGTCATGCATCACACGCTCCTTCCTCTTGAATAGATATATATTATCATAACAAACAATAATATATGAATAGACACATATTATCATAACAAACTTGCTCGAGGAAATGGCCTTGGTATTTTGTAAAAAAGTTTTTTGATAAGAAATGAAATATAATATTTAACAAACAATAAAAAGAAGGTAAAAAAAAAAAAAACATAAAGAGCTAAGCAGCACGAATCCCATTTACTAAAAATCTTGTGCCATCTGCAATAGAGTGAAGTAGCAGCATGCATAAAAATAAACCTTCCAACTTGTAAAAATATCATAAGAAAAATATTTTTGCATCAATTAATACTACATTTTATTTCCATTTTGACCCATCTAATTAGCAAATAAAACTATAAAACATAGAATAAGTAAGACTTCTCAATTTAAATAATTAAAAAATTCATATTTTTGTTTGAGATATCCATCAAGAATATATGGCAAATTATTATATGAATGAATGAACATAAATTTTTTCGTCGATTTAGCATGCTTGAGGTTAAAAAGGTTTTGAGTAAAATAAAAAATGCAAAGGCGTTAGGACCAGATGCGATCCTTATTGAGGTTTGGAAAAGCTTAGGAGAAATTGAAGTCGTGTGGTTAACCAATTTATTTAATAGGATTGTAGCAACTAAAAGAATATTGGATGATTGAAGAAAAGGTATATTAATACCTGTTGAGGGGTAAAATCATCATTGCATTGATAATCGTGCAAGGGGTTAGTATCAGCCCTGACTCCCACTCGCTGCGCGGTGCCCGCAAGGAATGAACCAACCCTTATTCCTCGGTAGACCGAGGCATCTTAGCCCCTCGACGAGCCAAGGATTCCTCGGGTACGGTTCCAAACCTTGTACCTCGGTAGACCGAGGCATCTTAGCCCCTCGGCAAGCCAATGATTCCCTAGGTATGGGTCATATTTCCAAGCCTCGCCAGCCGAGCTATCCCAATGCCTCGGTCCTAGCCCGAGCGAGCCTAATATCTCGGCCTCAGCCCGAACGACCCCAATGTCTCGATCCTAGCCCGAGCAAGTCTAGTCTCTTGGCCCCAACCCGAGCAATATCTACACCTTCGCAGGATTAAACTGTCCTGACGCCCAGCTTACTCCTTTGTCATACCTCGGTAGACCGAGTCATCAGATACCTCGATGAACCGAGCCTTTTCGCACTTCGGCGGATCGGGCCGTTCTCCGTTCCTCAGCCCGGTCGAGGCACTCAGGCACCTACCTCTACAGAACTATAATGACCAAACAAGGATCCACGCCGGCAATCATGCCTACACTACCAAAAACGACCTAATAACCCTCTCGGCCATCGATTTACTAACTAACAAGATGCGAATCTTACTGACCTCATAACAAACTTGATTCGAATCCTAACGGCTTTCGAACTCACGACGCCTCCAAGGAATCAGGTGATCCTCTATAAATACGACCGTCTTCCGACTTCTCAGGTATGACATTATTGATGCCTTCTCATACTATCTCTCTATCTCTGCTCACCCCTTTTCGCCATTAACGCTCTGCTCAGAGCTCTCGAAGGCCATCCTAGAGAGACTCTTCAGCGAGAGTCTTCTTTCCATATTTATTTGTTGTTGATCTCTACTGACTTGAGCATCGAAGGGTCTTCCGCAGAGGGCCACCCCTAACGTCTCTCGCGTGAGGACTATTTTGCAGGTCCGCCTAGGAGTGAGCCCACTCTGAAGTTCGACCGCGCCCGAGTCAGAGGACAGATTTTAGCAGCAATAATACCCATATACAAAAATAAGAAGATATTCAAAACTGTAAAAATTATAGAGGGATTAAGCTAATGAGTCATATAATAAAATTATGAGAGAAAGTAATAGAAAATCAAATAATAGTTGAAACTTTGGTGTTAAATAATTAATTTGGATTTATGCCTGAAAGATCGACCATGGAAGCTATTTATTTACAAAAGAAAAAAAGACCATATTGTTCTTATTGATTTAGAAAAAGCATATGATAGAATACCTAGAGAAATAATATGGTAAATTTTAAAGAGAAAAGGAGTTACTAAAAAGTACATAGATAACTATTATTAAAACAACAATAGAAGAAACAAGTGAATTTTTAATTACTGTAAATTTGTATCAAGATCTACCTTAAGTCCATATCATTTTGTATTAGTTATTGATAAATTAATCAAACATTTTAAAATAATATCCCATAGTGTATGTTTTTTGCAGATGATATAGTGTTAATTGATGAAACTAAATCTGGAGTAAATACTAAACTAGAGATTTGGAGAGAGGCTTTAGAATCTAAAGGTTTTAAGATTAGTAGAACTAAAACTAAATACATAAAATATAATTTTAGTGGGAGTAGAAATACAAATAAAAAATGGTGGAGATTGCAAGCTAAGAGACATCAAGGAGTAAAAAATTTAGGTATTTGGGATCAATTATCTAGCAAAAAGATAAAATAGGTGAAGATGTGAATCATAAAGTTAAAGCAGGATGAATTAAGTGAAGGAGTGCTTCGGAAGTATTATATCATCAGCGCATCTCATTAAAGTTAAAGGAAAAATTCTATAAAACCGCTATTAGGCCAGCTATGCTATATAGAATAGAGTGTTGGGCAATATTGAAAAAACATGTGAATAAATTAAGTATAATAGAAATGTGTATGTTAAGATGGATATGTGGTAAAACTTTAAAACATAGAATTATAAATAAATATATAAGAGAAATGAAAGAAGTAGCTCCAATTGAAGATAAAATGAGTGATTGCAGTGGTTTGGACATATGCAATGTATACCTTTAGATGCTCCAGATCTTTTAACAATATATGGTAAGGATAGAGATAAAGATAAATTTAAACTAACATAAATAAAAATAATTAAAAAAATATAAATATTTTTAACTCATCATAAAAGCCACGCTGATTATAGAAAAGTAGGTAAAGAAGCATTGAAAGCGGAATCTTGGGAAACAATGAGAACATAAATTAGAAAAAGTGAAGCAGGGGAAAACAGAGGCTCAGATTCATGATCGGATTCGGCATTGTATCTTTATTTTTAGTTACTTTCTCCAACTAAACCAAATCGGCTGCTGAAACCCCTCCGCCAAGAATCATCACAGCCTCTTGTCTTCTTGTGAAGTAATGGAAAAGAAAAGTAGAAGCAAACCAAGACGCTCAGAAGAATTCTTGAATCGGTGGGACCAAGAAGATCTCTCCTACTCTGCTCCTCCGTCCGGCGACCTATCCGTCTCAAGATGGCTGCAGATCGGTTGCCTGCGGGACAACAGACCCTCCTGAGCTGCATCGCCTATCGTTCAAGAACAGAGAAGACGAGTAGAGGAAAGGAGAGGAGAGGAGGAGATGGGTTAATTTTAACAAAACCAAAGGACAAACTACAAATTAATGGACAATAGTACACTCGCCCTCCATCCCCAAGTAAACGTGGAATTGGAATTGGACAAACTATACTGAGAGAAATAATATTAATAAATTGTTTCCTTTATCATTTTTTTTTAAAGCTGCATTTGAAAATATATCGAATGTTATAGGATCATGTTTGATCCCAATCCAATCCAATTGTATATTAAATTTTTGATTTTGGATCCAGAGTCAATCCAATAATAACAACACTGTCCCACTCATTTCAGGCCTACTATAAAAAGTAAATAGATTTCATCAAATCATGATTTTAAATTTTATAGAATAATATCATCTTAATTTTTTTTATAGGATAAAATGCTTCAAGATCGAACCTGTTCCATCCCCATCCCTGAACAGGTAGGTCGGGTTTGCTTGGAATTTATTTTTTCTTAACAAAATATTTATGAAGCTTTAATGCTTGACTTAATTTTTTAACCTATTTAAAGTTTAAAAGTTATATTTTTTATAATAAATTATATTTATTTAAAACTAATACTATAATATATTATGGTTGAAATAAGATGAAATAGGATGGAATGACTAAAACGGCTCCATTCAACCAAGACTTAAATCATTGCATTAAGTTTTTATTATCAATTAATTTTAGTGTTTCAATTATTCTTAGTGTTGAGCGAGTTATCAATCAGATTTAGTCATTAGGTGCGATTGAAGAATTGCTTAATTTATTAGTAGTGGCAACCCATAATTTTGCCGTCACTCTCCTCTCCCCATTATATATCATCTTCATCTCTATATCATTTCATTGGCAAGAAAAAGAATTAAATAAAAAATAGGTTAAAATGTGGTGGAGGAATTAAAGTTGAATCAATTCATGTGATAGCCAGATGATGTTGAAATAATCCGAGGCGTAGCGTAATTCCGAAGCAACTTGATGAGTAACTATGGGAGATTTAAGCAACTTTATAAAATAAACATTTGAAAGAGAGTATGGAAGAAAAATACAAATAAAAAAAGATGACAAAAGATTTGAATTCGGTTGCCTCTTGGTGATTTTTTTCCCCCATGTTACAAGCACACCCATGGAAAGTCAGTGAAAATGAAAGAGAGGTAAAAAAAGAGAGATGAATATGAAATCAGAAAGTCCTTTGGTGGTCTAGTCGTAGGATATAACTAGAATATAAAGTTTAAGCAAAATTTGTTCATCAGATAGGTAGGTGCTGTCTCTAATCAGATTAAAACATTGTATGACAACCTTGAGGTGAGCAATGAAACTCTACTGCACTCATTCTAGGAAGCTTAAAATGCTTTAAATTGCATGTTGCACCTATTGGATACTAATATTTGCTAATATGTCTCAAAATAAGCGTTGGCGCTTGTTTTGACAATCCTCTTTTTAAAAGCTAAAAATGGCATCAAATACTACATGGCACATTGAGGAGTGAATATCCCCAACAAAAGGGGAAGAATTTTTCTTTTTCTTTGTTTGATTAAAGTTGACCTCTTGATAATGGTAATTTAAATTTAGAGTTTATGATGCTATTGTTATTATGTTACCAAAGGACCAATTCTATACATTTAGAAGATGATAGCCCTGTAATAAACACTTAGGCTGTGTTTGATAGCTTTTTGGCTATCCCTGGATAAATGTACAGGATAGCATTTATCCAGAGGATAGCTGAGGGATAAGTACCTTTTTAAAATTACCACTCTACCATCAAGGGATAACTTTAGTTATTCCTGAATTTCCTAGGGAATAAGTTCAGGGGATAACCCATGGTTAAACATGGGTTATCTCCTCTGGTTAAACTTTTTCAGCACTATCCCCTGTAGCTATAGCATTTGGGGATAAGGAGGGATATCTAGGGGATATCCGCTCTTATCACCATATCAAACACACCCTTAATAAATGAGGATGAAATGAAATCATATGCTCTATATTATTTTGCACATATAATATCTTCAAGGTCACTATTTAGTCTGACATATTTATGTTTATTTAAATCTTGCAGTTTATGATAAAAGTTGAGTTTTAGCATTCATATTATTTATGCATTTTATATCTAGAATTCAATTTAAATTTTCTGCTTTAGCATTTTCTAAAATTTCTTACTTAAATGTTGTCGAACAATCTTGATCGCATATCACAAATGAAGATATCTAGAAAGGAATTATTTTCCCTTTGATATTTAGGTAATTCATGTGTCTTAATGTCATGAGAAGCTTTGCTGTCACAGCTCTACTTTTTTCATGTTTTTTTTTTTCTTTTCCAAATCCATTTTCTTTCTTTCCTTCTACTTTTATTTAGTTGACACTAAAATATTTAAACTTTTATGGTTGAATAATGTTGGTATGTTTCACATAAATTGGGAACATGGAATTACATAAATTAGGAACATGGAATTACATTACCTACATACAAAACATATGAAATTAAATATAAAGTAGAAATGTTTTTTTCATTAACTTGCCAAAATAGGACCACACATGGCTATCAGAACCAGATTGGATATCGACCCACTAAGGGGACTGTGAAGATGGTCTAATGGTCCAACTAGTAGGTTAGGGGTCAATGGTTAAATTGAACAAATAACTAAAATATAATTAAAATTAAAAAGAAAGATCCATGATGACCAATAAAGAGAATTTCTTAGTATAATTCAACGTATTTGGTAACTTAAAAATTTGAATAATTAAAATTAAGTTATTTAAACTCTAACAGAATATACTAATACTTGAAATTAATATGAATTTTTTTAAAAAAATAGTACTTGAAATCCTTTAAATTAATCAATTAGAGAAAGAGACAAGAGAGTTGGATTAGTTAGAGAAGAGGGAAACGGAGATTTAAGCCTACAAAGCAAAAAAAAATTCCTAAAAAGTAACATTGATATTTAAATTATATTAGTTAAAACATAAATTTAAAAGGTATTAAAAAATCATTTTGGTTTTAATACTTCACACCAAGTCATTGAGTCAATAAAAAAATTAGCTACTTCATCTAGTTTTTATTGGGTTAATTATATAACTAGTGCAATTAAAGATCCAAATTGGTTTCCAAAGTTCATTGGTTGGATGAGCTGGTTTGATCCAAGTTTTATAACTATAGAACCACCTAACTTTTATTTTATGGTTAGATAAAAATTGAGATCAAGTGATGCTCATACACATTTTTGGTTTATGAGGATAAAAATTTGCTATACATTAAAAGTCAATGCATGCTCACATGTAACACAAAATGATATCTTAGATGAATCACCAAATTTAAATGGAACATTTACTGAAAGAGATTTTTTGTTGTTAATTATTTAGTTTGAGCAAGAGCTCCAATTTTTTTTCCTTTCATGAAATGAAAATCATTTCACAAGTTGGTTGGTGGTATCCCAAATTTTTCAAGATTGTATAATCTGTTCTATAAGAATTCTCCCTTTTGTCTCTTTTTTTCTGGTGTTACACTGGAAGCCATGAATTCATGCTTTTTTTTTTTGTGTGATAAAGACGGGCGATCACACTAGTCTAGTATGAGTCAGCCTAGATACATCAGATTGCAAAATTTCTAACAACACAGGGGGACATGGTTCACCCATTATCCATATCCTATATCCTACATGCTGAGCCACGGCCGTCGCTGCCCAGTCAGCTGCTGTGTTGGCTCCACAGAAAATATGACGAATCTGGGCAGTAGCCACCTCCTGAAGCATGATCCAAATATCTCTCAAGATCGGATTGGTGGATACATCAGGAGCACTCTCTTTCCGCATCCACTGTATGACAGTCATAGAGTCTCCCTCAATAACAAGCCTCTGAGCTCGAAGAGTCTGCAACGCATAAGAAATATCAGCTCATGCAGCGCAAAGCTCAGACATGGGAACAAAGAAGTCCAGATAGCCAAATCCACCCGCCGCAATCATATTGCCCTGTGGACCGCATATGATGAAGGCCGAACCAGCTAGTCTGCCGTGAACACTCCCATCAAAGTTGATTTTGACAAACCCTAGAGGAGGGGGCTCTCAGGAAATAAATATCGTACGACGGTTCACTGCCAAAGCAGCAGGGGAACCCCAGAGGCCAGAGGTGTCAAAACCAACTGAATGAAGAGCACGGGCACAATTCGCGGACAATGATCTGATTTTCCTCATAATCTGATGTGAAGAAATACAGTCCTCCGAGAAAATAATCTGGTTCCTTGATAGCCAAATCTGGTATGCCGTGATCGCCCAAAGACCACGTATGTGCTGAGGAGCCATCCGAAGATCCTGGAGAAAGATAGGACGAGGAGAACCGTAGACATCCACTCTATACTCATAGCCCATCAAATGCCAAATCCATCTAGCTCTAGGGCATTTGAATATAGCATGATCGGTAGTCTCGTCCTCCATACCGCACAAGGGACAGGTCGACTGGATAGGGAGACCCCTACGGGAGAGCATAGCACTCGTCGGTAGGCAGTCCCAAAGAAGCTTCCAAATAAAAAGCTGAACCCTAGAAAGAGTGGGAAGCATCCATATCCACGCAGCATCCTTCGTTTCTTGAGCCCGAGGCCTAAATATCTTGACAAGATCCCTGAGAGGGGCCCTAGGGAGGGAGGATCTCTGCCAAAGCCTCACATCTGCGGAGGGACAAGAGATAAGAGGGATCGATAGAATCCGCTGAGATAGATCCTCACCAAATAGACTAGTCACCATGGGGGTATTCCAGGAGGGGGGGACTGATGAAATCAAATCCTTAACCCTCGTATCAGTAGGAATATCAGTGCTAAAAAATGAGGGCCACCGAGACAGAGGAAGCTCAGAAATCCACGTATCCTGAATGGCATCTATAGAGTGACCATCACCAACCATCCAAGAGATATTCTTCCGAATAGAGTCGCCAACCTGGCACACCTCCTTCCAAAAGGAGGAACTACCCTTGGGCGACGAAATGAGCTCTTCTGGCTTTCAATCACCATATCTTGCACGCATGACCGAGCTCCAGAGACAGTGCGGCTCCAGAAGGAAGCGAGAAGCATGTCTGGCCAGTAAAGCTTGACGCCTAACCAACAAGGATTGGATCCCGAGACCCCCTTCATGAATAGGCATACAGATCTTGTCCCAAGAAAGAAGATGAATACCATGCCCGTCTTGCATAGAAGCCCATAAAAAATCTCTAAACCATCTCTCAAACCTCCTCAAGCAAGTAGTCGGGATGGCCGTATTCGACAACATATAGAGCGAAAGGAAAAGAGAACCGACCGAATAATGGTGATCCGAGCCATCATAGAAATATCAGTGACATGCCAACCGTCGATACGCTGATGGACCTGCCTCTCGAGATCCACAAAATCAGAGCATCGAGGACGTCTGCCAGTCATGGGGATCCCCAAATACATAAAACGATCAGTTTGAGTAGTGATACCCAACCGATTAATGATAGCTTCACTGGTGAGTCTGGGAGTCTTCGGACTGAAGCAGATAGAAGACTTCTGAAGATTGACCTTTTGGCCCAAAGCCTGACAATAGCACTGAATAATGGAATCAAAGGAAGCCGCATTTTCAGTAGAGGCCTGGCCCAGAAGTATACAATCATCAGCAAACAAAAGATGAGAGATGGAAAGACCCGCATCCCCCACGCTAAAAGGGACAATCCTCTGATTGTACTGAGCCTGATGGAGAGCTCAAGAGAGATCATCCGCAGCCAAGATGAACAGAAGGGGAGATAAAGGGCATCCCTGACGTAATCCAACCGAAGACTGGAAAAACTCAGTCGGCTCCCATTGATGATCAAAGAAAAGGAAGGCCTCTGGATGCAAGCCATAACCCATTCAGTAAAGCTCTCATCAAAACCAAAATCTGAAGAGAACGATACAAGAAGTTCCAGCTCAGTCTATCATAAGCCCTTTCCATATCAAGCTTAATGGCCATAAGACACCGTCTCGCAGGGGCTCTATGAAGGTCGTGCATAAACTCCTAAATGATAAGGACATTATCCGAGATAGACCATCCTCTGATAAACGCCCCTTATTCCTCAGAAATAATACGGGAGATCATAGCACGGAGACGAGAAGCTAGGAGATGGGCACAAACCTTGTACATAGTAGTACATAGGCTAATCGGTCTAAAGTGCTGAGGTAGAGAAGCATCCGGACGTTTAGGCATAAGGGTAATAAGTGTGCGATTCCAATCCTCAGGAATATGCTTAGATTGGAAAACATTTTGGATAGCCTGAACCATTTCCTGCCCAACGATATCCCAATAATGACGAAAAAAGAAGGGCGAAAACCCATCCGGCCCAGGAGCCTTATCCGGACCAAGTTCCCAAAGAGCCTGACGAACCTCCTCCGCACAAATAGGCCTGACTAGCAAGGCGTTATCCGAAGAGGATACCTTTCGGGTATCAGAAAGCTGAGTAACCGGAACCCCGTCGCCCAAACTTTCAGACCATCTTGATTGGAAGAAATGAAGAAGCTGAGAACGAATATGGTAAATATCCTCCTGATAATTCCCTCAACATCCACTAACCGCCGGATTCTGTTGGCTGCCCGCCGCTTCAGTGTAGCCTGATGGAAGAATCTGGTATTACGATCCCCTTCACGGATCCACTGAACCCTGGATCGCCGCCTCCAATATAACTCTTGCTGTCGAAGAAGGGAGTGATGACGAGCAAGATTCTCTCACAACAGGGAGAGATCAGAGTCCAATAGAAATCCGTCGAGGTCCTCCTTCGACTGAATAGCACAAATAACAGATTCAGCCTTCTCCACTTGCCTAACAGATCCCCAACCTCCAGTCTATTCCATCTGGAAAGTCTGTGGCTGGCCAAAATAAGACGACGGAAATCCGATAGGCTGCATTACCCCTGATAGGAAGGTGCCAGATCTAGGAAATGATAGTCCGAGCAGTAGAGTGGACCGTCCAGAACCGTTCAAATCTAAACTGTTTCCTCAGATGAAGATCAGCCTCCAAGGAAATCAAAATAGGACAGTGATCCGAGGCAATCCTAGGAAGGTGAGTAACAGTGACAGCAGGGTATTTTTGGAGCCACTGAGGAGTAGCCAAAGCTCTGTCAATTCTCTCCCAGACGCGAGCTGTCCCCTGTCGGTTATTGCACCAAGTAAATTGGATCCCCGAGTACCCCAAATCCATCAGCCCAGTAGATCCAATGAATGATCTAAATTCATTAATATCAGCTGAATTGGTGACTGGCCTACCCCCTCTCTTCTCATTGGCTTCGGTAATACAGTTGAAATCACCAGCAATAATGGAAGGAATCCCTTGAGCTAGGAGGGAAGTCAAATCGGACCAAAGAGTACGACGCTCACGGTAATCCGTACTGGCGTAGACTGCCGATATGATCCAGGGATCAGAAGTTCCTTCTGAGACAGCAAGATCTATTTGTTGATTACTTTGATGGAAAACATCAATCGTGATGGCAGAGTCACGCCAAACAACCAAAATACCTCCAGACTGCCCCACAGCCTCCACCGCATATGAAGACCAGGACCGGGCAATCAGCCTCTGAAACCGCACTAGACTTTCTCCTGACAGCCTGGTTTCTAAAAGGACACATATATCAAAGTTATGTATCTGAATCAATCTACCAAAGGAGGAATGGAAAGAAGGCTTATTAGCTCCTCTAACATTCCAAATTAAGATCTTCATAGATTAACTGAAAATAGCTAGGACCACCTCCTGGTCCTCTATCATCTCACTATCAGCAGTCTGAAGAGAGCTGTCCTGCAGGACATTAGAATCTGCCTCAATGGGACATGAACCCAGGCCCATAAGGTTTACATCATTACCCTGACCCTCCTGGTCTGCAGGCCTATCAGGATTACTCCGATGCAGCTCCTGATTCGGTTCCAAGCAGCAAAGAGGCTGGGGCAATTTTTGTAGGCAAGGAATGATTTCACTCTACATTTGGCCATATTTCCCTTGTCTTTCCCTTTTTTCTTATCCGATTTAGAAATAGATCTGGGGGGCAAACCTTCAACAGTTCGCGCCCGCTTAAGAGGCCCCGAACCCTTTACCCTATTTTCCACCTGGCCATCAACTGAAGGATCCAAAGCCAAGGAAGCAAAAGGGTTAACTGATATTAGGGATTGGGAAGAAATTGATTCAGAGAGTCCACTGTGATCCACCTTGATCTTTCCCTTAACTGACTCTTTAGAAACGGCACGCTGAAGGGAAATCGGCACGGCCACCAGAGACTTAGGATTCTTCTTCCCTCCCTTAGCCAGCGTCTGCTTCCTCTGAATAATGACATTAGATACATCATTCACCAGGGGAATCGGCACTGCCATAGAGGCTGAAGCAGGGCAATCCATCATCCCTCCCGGCTCACTACTAACAGGAGCAATATTCAACGACCCAGGAAACCTTCTTCGTCCCACCTTCGACGGGGTCTTCCAGCCATCCTTCAGACTCAGCTCCGATGAACCAGGCAGAGGAGTAGAGCGGGGACCAGAGGCAGAAGGCTGTGGCTGAAGCAGAGGATCATCAGCATGCCTCCGTTGACGGACTGCAGCCAACCACAGCCCGAAGATGAAGCTGCTAATAGAGTCCTCCGTTTCAGCCATGGCCTCAAGCGCATAGGGACCCTCCAGATGCAAAGACCCACACTTAGGGCAGAAGCCTTCCAAGGATTCGAAGATGAAAGGCTGCCAGAAGGGACCTCGCAACCCTGAACCCTAGTCCCTGGATGAAGGGGATGGCACAGGTTAACACGCACCGCCACCCTAGCATACCCTCCCCTGTTCCTTGACACCTTCGCAGCATCAACACAACAGAAGGATCCAGCTTGCTCCGAGATGGACCTGAGGATTTCCTCCTTCCAGAACTCCATTGGGAGGCTAGGCATCCTCATCCAGACCAATGCAGAGGAGATGGACTGCTCGGTCGGAAAGAAATCCGGACGCCAGGCTTCAGTACCGATAATCTGGCCATTTATCACCCACGGCCGATTAAGAACCAAATCAATAGCCTTTGGATCTTCAAACCGGAATAGGTGACAGCGGAACGCCAAGGAGACCGGGACGATGCCACCAGAGATCCCAGCTCACCTGAATTCCCGGATGTACGCTTCAGCTGGCACCCATCGAGAGAAAGAACGGGCCATTACTGCAGATTGTTTCCACCCATGCATTTAAGCATCACTTTATATAAAATTGTAGAGCTAAATAAGGAACTCTACTTGAAATTCGACATCAAAGTACATAGCTGAACCTAAGTTATCACACATTTATGCTGTGAAAAGCTATGTATTTTTTCTTTTTTTTTGGCTTAAAAGAGTAATATGTATAAAAGACCAATATGAAAGTTTATTCTAGCAAAGCAAAATATATTTGCAATAAAATATCACCACTTCAGGTTGTAAAGTAATATATAAATGCTAGTATTGAAGTTTAATCTAGGAGAGCAATATGTGTTAAAAAATTACTTGGTACGGAACTTCAAATGTTACTGCTAAACTTGAGCACAACATATAGTATAAGGAATGTTACTGCTTAAGTTGGAGCTGTTGTAGTTTGTAAGGCTATTGCTGAAGATCTTGTTGAAAGACATGGTGATGTTGATTTTATGGAGCTAACACATATGTCAAACGTATTCTCAAATATAATTATTTTATTTAATATTTTTATTTAGTTGGTTACATAAACTATGCTGACCAAAAATTTTGACTTACAATCAAGATGGTCAAGTAATTTTCCTTTCCTATATTTGTTTCTGAAGGAGATAATGGAGTATATATCTTGCAACATATGGTACCCAAATTATAGCCCTCTTGTTCTTTAGAAATGAAGCTGGCATTTTTATCAAATTTGACAATCTCTTCTCAAATATGATTTTTTGCTTCTTCCTCTCATTGTTCATAGCATAACTTTAATAGGGCTCTGGGAGGAAATTTTTGAAAGGAAATATGATATAAATAAATTTTGTTACTAGTTATCTTATAGCATGATATGTATGAATCCAAGTAATGTTGGTTCCTAAAAATAAGAAAAGATTGATCTACTGAGATCCTTGAAAATTTTAATATTTGATCAATTCATCTTACAACTTTGAGCTCTGAGCCAACTTTTTAGACCCATTATTCACAACATCGTAAAACAAAAAAGCCACAAAATCTTTTTTGAACCATAAATTGGGGAGTTACCCCTTAGAATTTATTGGTGTAGATAAATGTAGTAGTAGAGGAATATACAAAAAATCATAAAAGTTGAATAGCTTTTTATAGGTTGCTATTGTGCTTTTTAATTTCCTATGGACCATTGTTCTTTTTTAAAAAATCTCCAAGGAAGATTAGATGGAATTCAACTTTGTAGATTTTAAGAAATTCACCTTTAGGGTAGATTTTTGGGTAAGAAGGTCCTTGAGTTCAGATCCAGCTAAATGCTTGCAAGATCTCTCCTAGAAGTTTGATAGCACCACTTTGGGGTAGCTACATGTGTCATGGTATTCTAAGAAAAGATGGAAGGCATTCTTGGAATAAAAAAGAATAGAAGACCTCGCTTTATACCTTTTTCTACCATTTGAGGTGAGGGAGATGCTTCTTTTGGTCTCCTCTACCATATTAGTTAAATTCAATGAACCATTACAAGAAGGGATTACATAAAAAAAAGTCCAAAAAATACTCCATAAATAATGAGCTATATCTTAACCTACCCGACGTGATGATCATTAAAATGAACAACAATAACACTCAAACTTAATTAAACTTGCCAAATTAATTATAATTAAGCTATTCAAACTTCATTTTGCCAAAACATAGCAAAAGAGAAATCATAGCATAAGCAACGAGGTGAGTTATACCACTATAATCCTTGCACCATTCAACTATATCAAAGGAATGCTTACTGATCATGACTTCATCCTCGAAGAAATCTCCTCTTTAATTTTTTGAAGTTTAATAGAATAGCCACAAAAATCCTATCATATGAGTTATCTACGAATTGAAAATATACAGTCCTCCAAGTCTTGTTGAGAAGTAGCATGCCAAGAATTGTCCAAAACCCAACTGCATATCCTGATGCTATCCCAAGGTAAAACCAAAACATCTCGTCCTCACTTTCACTAGAGGTGCCTAGAGCCCGGGCATTGCCATCACCATCTGCATCTTTTGAAACTCGATCTGTCATTCTATCACCTTCACATATCTTCGTGAGAGGTAATCCGCAAAGAAAAGGATTACCTATGTAACTGGAAGGATCATTAAAAGTGTCGAGTTGTTTTCCAGTTGGAATTCTTCCTGATAAATTGTTATAGGATAAATTCAAGGAGCTCAAAAGGTCAAGTTGGTCAATGTATAAGGAATTGCACCAGAAAGCTCATTTCTTGATAATCAAGAGATTCCAATTGTAACATATTGCCAATCTTTTTTGATATTTCTCCTTTTAGATGATTGCCAGATAGGTTTAAGCTCACAAATGCAGAAAGACTAATTAGCTCCTCCGGAATACTTCCATTCAACTTATTCTCTAAGAGGTCCATGATTGTCATCAGTGCAAGTGGTTTACGTTCATACAGGTATTCTTTTCTTCTAGTGTCTAGTATCATTTTATCTATATAGCCTCCAGAAGGAAACTATTAACAAAGCTTATGTCTTGCACAGGAATATAACACCAACGCTTAGGATCAAGAGTCTGCATGAGGAAAAAATTGCCAAAGCTCCTTGGTATGGCTCCAGAAAAGTTGTTATGTGAGAGATCGACAACACGTAGATTTTCAATCTGAGATAGTTCTTGTGGAATTTTGCCTCTAAACATATTTGATCGTAGCTGAAGCATGTTCAAATTTGGTAGGCTTTTTACTACCCAAGTTGAGATGCTACCACTGAATCTATTGCCACCAAGATCAAGGACCATTAATTTCTCACAACTCTTCAAAGATGGAGGGAAATCCCCAGACATACGGTTATTGCTCAAGTGTAAGAAATGCAAACTAGGGGCAGAGCAGAGCCAACTAGGAATACCTCCCACGATGTTATTGTTTGATAAGATGAGAGCAAATAAGGATTTGGGAAATGCTTCTCGCAAGGTGGAAGTTCTCCTGATATATTATTATTTGAAATATCAAGCACTGATAAGAAAAACAAGTCACATAAAGATGAGGGGATGCTGCCATTCATGCTATTTGTGGACAGATCAAGAAACATTAGATCGGGAAATATTTTGTTGATATTAGGAGGAATAGAATCCAAGATTCCAGAATTAGATAAATGTAATTCCATTAACTTCTGTTGAGTTCGGAGCCACGAAGGGAATTTTGGGCCCATCGGACAAGAGCTCATCTCGATAAATTCGAGTTGAAACGGGGGATCCAATCAGAGCTAATATTTAGAACCAAGATGTTGAACCCTATTCTCAAGAAAGTCAACCTTGTGAGGTTAGCAAAATGTTCTTCGGTCAGTTGACCCTCCAAAGAATTATGAGAGAGGTCCAAATAGAATAGCCGTGAGACTTGCCTGAGACTTCTAGGAAGAGGACCAGAAAGCAAGTTCATTGAAAGATCAAGAAATGTGATATTTTTTAGGCCTACTATCCAATCTGGCAAGTTGCCACTAAGCGAAGCACTCTGTAAATCTAGTACTAAATCAATGACATGTCCTGTTGTGCTGTCGCAGTATACACCTTCCCATCGACAGCAATTTTTCCCGACCCATGATGAGAATGGATGTTTTGTTTGGTTGAAGCCTCTTGCGAACCCCAGAAGAGCTTCCCTCTCGTACTCCAGGCAATGGATGCTAGTGTGGACATCACTGCCATGGCCGAGTTTGATGAGTTGGAGAGAGATCAAAGAGAGTAGTAGCACCACAAGTATGGTATATTTTGAAGCCATGATGATTATTATTTAAGGATATTTTGTCAAAAAGAATCATGCAACGTAGTTAAATTACCATTGCACTTGGTCAAAGACTTGGTCACACCCAACATACATGCTACAATTTTAATTTACCTCCTTATATATATATTATACTTGTCCGGTATTGTCAAGTCTGTCCACCCACTAATATAAATAAATGTTCAATATAGAATTGTACCAAAATATAATTTAGTAAAATATTTTAGTTTAGGTTGCTGTCACTTTATAATCATTGTCCCTAGTTTTGAATATCTGTTAGATTTGCAGCTCAGTGTTAGGAAGTTAGCCGATGTAATGTTGATAAGAGATCTGTGAATAATAATCTGATATGTAACAGTGTGAGACCTATATATGTATGTGAAATTGAATCTGAAACCTCCATCAATAAAACTTTGGGAAAAGAATGGAAGGCCAGAAGTTGGTTGCTTGGGTCGCCGGTAGGTCATGGTGGTTTGCATGATTAAAAGCTTGAAGACAGATAGACAGATGTTGGAAAACCAACGACACCAATGCATACAACAATTAGTTTCTGTTCTGTGAGATATACACCAGTGTATCATTCAAACATACATGAAACAATAAGCTGGATTGGATTCTATCAAGTGCAACTCTTGGAATTACAATAAACTAACTGAACCTAGAGGATACAGTTTAGCAGTATCAATAATGATGTCAATAATTAGTCAAAAGATTTGAATATTGGAAAGCAGGGTTGCACTTGGGTTAGACCGATGGTTTAGATTTTTTTTTTTAGAATCAATCCAGTATGAATTAGCTTTTCAAAATTGAGATAAAAAAACTAACTGATTATTCTAGTAAACCTAATCGAACTGTGCTAAAAAATTTGGTTTAATTTATTGTTTTGCCTATATCTATTTTCGATAATGATAAGGTTGGTTTTTATAACAATTTATGCGGCAGTCAAATACTCAAATGACAGTCTAGTTATTCACAATATAAAAAAATCTAATTCTCACACAATTCAATTATTTACGCATTTCTATAATACCTTAATTTAAATTGTATTGCAAATAAAAGGCTTTATTTTTTCAAGGAAAAGTGAGCAAAGTGGATTGATCTCCTCACTAATATTCAATCATTAACAAATGAAAGATTTATTTTGAAAAAGACAACAACAATAGATATGGACTCAAATTAACAGTAAACCATATAATTATATACAAGGTTTGGTCTAGTGTTTATTGATTTTTCTAAAGTTTTAATTGAAATTGAATAAACTATTTTGATTTCATTAATTTTTAAGTTGAAACTAAATAGAGTGATTTTTTAAAAAAATGGTTGAAACCAAACCAAAAACAGTCATCTATGCATGATCTTTTGAAACAAAAGAAGATCTAAGCTCCAATTCATCAAACTTAAAACAAGCTGGACCATTTCACGTTATGCACAAACCTAAGCTGCTTGTCCCTATCCCACCCGTTTATCAAATCCAAAGGGATCAAAGTGCTTAGCTATGCCTAACGTTCCACTAATACTAAGGAGATGGTAGGAGCATGTTTATACGCATGGAGATTAATTTTTCTTTTTTTTTTCTCTCTCTCCTTCTGTCTCTTCTATTTTATGATTTTCTTCTTCATAAAAATCTCAAATACATGTCTATTTTTTAAAATAAAAAAATTATCTTTCAATTTAAAAATTTAAAAAAATCAATGAGGATGATTGGTGAATAACGATCTGACAACATGTGATAGAATGAGACCTATCTACACATTGAATCACAACTTGAAAACTCCCCCAATGGAGGGAGGGGGTTAAAAAAGGCAGCCCCTCCTTTACGCACAACAAAAGCTTTCCTTCTAATCTAGAGTTCTCGAAGAGTTTGAAATGTACGTATATCCACCATTTCTTAGATATATATCCTACTTTTTATCATTTTTTTTTTAAGAACGAAGACTGAAGTCAGTCAAGCATAAAATCGTTCGGTCACGCTACATGTTATGCCGTAGAAGATGAGAGCGGACTACAGCTCACGACTGTCGTCACCTTCAGTCAAGTGAACACTGTAGAGAAAAAAATTTCTTCGATCGCTTTCATGTGCAAAGAATGGACCGATCACGGTTTCCGTGGATGGAACATCGAAGACTGACAGGCGTTGGAATAGCAATAGTACCTTGACCTTGTAAGATGGAGATCCAAATAGTTTATCTGTTCTGTGAGCTTAAAAACCAGTCCCATTTAATTCAAGTGTGTTAGAAGTATAAGCTGGACTGGATTTCATCAAGCATAAATCTTTGAATTGCTGTAAACAAGCTAAACCTAGAGGATATAATTAAGCTATATCAATGATAATGTTTACAATAAAAGACTAGAAAGTTGCCGGTCATTGCATGCATCATGCAAGAAATTACGGCACCATGAATATTTTTTCTTAAAAAAAGAAGCCTCCAACAAATTTAAAAGCAAGATATAGCCCATTTTACATTAGCACCCCACCCACAAACCCAAGTACCTTATCCCTATATTAGTTTTTTTTTTTGTGTAATCAATTCAGTTTGAATTAATTTTTAAAATTGAGATTGAAAGCAAACTGTTTGTTCTAGCAATATAGAGAGCTTGTTTTTGCTGTAGCACAAACAAATTTATTTGTAGAAACTAGCACAGTCTGTTAAGATTTTCAGCTGATTTTTGTTGGTCTAAAATTTGTTGACAGCTAAAACTATTTGGATTGAATTTTGTGCTAAAAATGCTACTTACTAACTTAAATAGCTTGCTTGTACATACAGTCCTTAACTAGCTGATGGGTCACTATGTGGTTAGTCAATATATTCGTATCAGAATAACGTGTCACCTATTCCATAAATTTTAATAGGATCCATGTAATGAGATGTCAGCAATCCAACATCTAAAAACATGAGGAACTAAATTATACCAACTAAAAGTTTGATAACCAAAAGTATATTTTAGCCTATAATTAAATAAAATAATCTTAATTTTGAATACGTGATTGGCTTGCAACTCAGTGTGATGCATTGGCCATTGCAAAGGAACTAATGTGCCTGGCTAGCCCAGGCTTTGGTGCCGACTGGGGTCGGACTTAAGCTGCTGAGAGCTGGTAGCATGCCGCTTTGCCAGTAGTATACTGGGCTTTGTGCCTGGCTAGCCCAGGGCTTTGGTACCGACCGGAGTCGGGCTTAAGTTGCTGAGAGCCGATAGCACGCCGCTCTGCCAGTGGTACACTGGGCTTTGTGCCTGGCTGGCCCAGGGCTTTGGTACCGATCGGGGTCGGGCTTAAGTTGCTGAGAGCCGGTAGTACGCCGCTCTGCCAGCGGTACACTGGGCTTTCTGCCTGGCTGGCTGATGCAGGGCGATATTCAAAACGCCTGCAACTCAAGAACGATCTAATCTGCGAGAAAAGAATTCGTCCAGGTTTGGTTTAAATCTTGACAAGAAAAGGGGAAAAATTTCGAATTTTGATCACTCACAATCCGAAATTTAAAGGAAGAGTAATTGAATTTTCAATTCAATTGTTTTTGAATCAGAAAAAAGAAAATATTCATCTCCATTCAAGAGAAAAAAAAAAGGAAATCTAAAACAGCGTCTTTCTTCTCTGCCTCTGACGGTCGCCCAAAACCAACCTAAATAAAAGAGATAAAACCCTAACATCATAAGTTTAGTTAAAAATTATAACTATGCCATTAAAAACGAAAACAGGCCCAAAACTCCTATCAAACGAGTCCGGATGGCCAAAATCCATAGCAGCTCATGGCCAACGGCCATGACTTTGAATCAGCAGCCCGTTTCCATGTGACCAGCCAAGTTTGGGCCCAGTCCGACATAGTAGCTGACCGGATTCGATTGACCCAAAGTGTCAAAACGAAGTCGGATCAATTCCGTACACTCGGCCCAAACATGGAATTTCAAGCCCGTTTGTTCTGCAACCTCTTGGACCTTCGTAGACTACCTGGCGTGGGCTTCCCTGAAGTGGCCTGCTGACTCTGGGTTGCTGGTACAGGAACATCCAAGGGCTGGTTCGATTGACCCGAACTCTGGTCTGAACTGATGTCCTCATCACTCTCCCCTTCCTCTGAAAAGCTTGACCTCAAGCTCGAATTCTCTCCTGCATAAGGGGTCAGATGCCGAATGTTGAACACATCCGAGATGAAGACATCATCTGGTAACTCAATCCGATAGGCATTGTCGCCAAATTTCTCCAATACCTGGCATGGACCTATCTTCTTTGGCTTGAGCTTCGTTAAAGCTCCCTGTGGATACCGCTCCCTCGGTAAGTAAACCCAGACCAAATCGCCCACTTCAAAGGACTGTTGCCGACGCTGCTGATCAGCTTTCGCCTTGTATTTGGCGTAAGTCTGCTCCAATTTGGCTCTAACAGTCGCATGTATCTCCTGCAAGTCAGACACTCTATCTTCGACCTTCTGACTCACCTTCTCTGGCGTCTCAACTGGCAGAACATCCAAAGGACCCCTTGGCAAGAACCCAAACAGTATCTGAAACGGAGCAAACCCTGTAAACGGTTTACTGAAGAGTTGAACTCAAACTCAATCTTCGGCAAACACAAATCCCAGCTCTTGAATTCATGCACATTTGCCCGCAACAGATTACCCAAGCTACGGTTGACAACTTCAGTCTGTCCATCCGTCTGAGGATGATAAGGACTGCTGAATTTCAACTTTGTGCCCAACTTCTTCCACAGCTCTCGCCAGAAGTGTCCCATAAACTTGCTGTCCCTGTCTGACACTATGGATGCTGGTATACCAAAATGCCGAACCACTGAAGCAAAATATAAGTCAGCAACCTTTGACGCATCAAAAGTGGTTTTGCATGGCAAGAAACACGCCACCTTACTGAACCGATCCACAATCACCATAATCGAATCCAGTCCCCTTGCTGTCCGCGGCAATCCTACAACAAAGTCCATAAAAACATCTCGCCATGGTGCCTCTGGGATAGGTAAAGGCGTGTACATACCTTGGTTCGTGTCTGTCCCCTTCGACTCTTGACACAACCTGCACCTCTTCACAAAAGCCTTGACATCTCGGTCAAGACAAGGCCAATAAAACCGCTGCCGAATCAACCAGGCTGTTTTATCCCTTCCGAAGTGACCCTGGTTATGCAGTTCCTGGATGATCAACACACGAAGAGATGTATCATGAACACATAAGCAGTTAACTCGAAACAAATATCCATCATGGAGAACGAAATCAGTTCGCTCCCCCGCCTCAATTTTGGCCAAAATCCCCTTGAAGTGCTCATCCACACGAATGTCCTCCCTTACACTCTCAAAGCCGAGAGTGTACACATGCATAGCGCCAATCAACAAGCTCCGCCTACTCAAAGCATCAGCCACTCTATTCAGTATACCAGACTTGTGCTTGATGCTGAAAGTGTATTCCTGCAAGGCACTCACCCACTTCGCATGCCTTGAACTCAGTTTATACTGACCCTGTAAAAACTTCAGCGCCTGATGGTCTGAATACAGTGCAAACTCCCGCTGAATCAAGTAGTGGCGCCAATGCTGCAAGGATCTCACAATGGCGTACAATTCTAGATCATAAACCGAGTAAGCCAGTTTAGCTCCCCCCAGCTTCTCACTGAAGTATGCGACTGGTCTTCCTTCCTGGTTAAGCACTGCCCCAATTCCAGTCTTCGAAGCATCACAATCCATCTCAAAAACTCTATCAAAATCAGGAAGAACCAATAAAGGAGCTTCGGTCAATCTGACTTTCAGCCCATCAAATGCCTCCTGTGCGGCATCATTCCACCCGAATCTGGATCCCTTCAATAATTCCATTAAAGGTGCAGCCAGTTCACTATACCCCTTGACAAACCTGCGATAAAACCCTGCAAGACCCAAAAAGGATCTCAATTCTGTCAAGGTTGAAGGTACTGGCCATTCCACAATTGCATGCACCTTATTCCTATCTGGGAGAATCCCCTCTCCAGTCACAACATACCCCAGAAAAATTAGTCTCCCAACCATCCAAATGCACTTCTATGGGTTAGCAACTAACTGGTTCTCACGTAACACTGACAAAACCTGTGCCACATGGCCCACATGCTCTTCAGCTGTCCTGCTGTATATCAAAATATCATCAAAGTAGACAACCACAAATGAGCTAAGAAATGGACGTAAAACCTGGTTCATTATGCGCATGAATGTGCTCGGCGCGTTGGACAACCCGAATGGCATTACCAACCATTCATACAGCCCTTCCTTAGTCTTGAAGGCTGTCTTCCATTCGTCTCCAGGCTTCATCCTTATCTGATGGTACCCACTCTTCAAATCAATCTTCGTGAAGACCTTAGCACCACTCAACTGATCAAGCATGTCATCCAATCTCGGTATCGAGAACCTGTACTTCACAGTAATTTTGTTAACTGCGCGGCTGTCGACACACATGCGCCACGTACCATCCTTCTTCGGTACCAAAAGGGCTGGCACCGCGCACGGGCTAATGCTCTCCCGTACGAACCCCTTGTCCAAAAGATCTTGGACCTGCCTCCTCAATTCCTCATGCTATTGCGGTGTCATCCGATAATGAGCCTTATTCGGCAACACTGAGCCCGGAATAAGGTCAATGCCGTGCTGAATATCTTGGAGAGGTGGTAATCTAGCCGGTAGCTCCTTTGATACAACATCTTGGAATTCCTCCAAGATAGACACCAACTCCTCAGGAATCATATTTGGCCTTTGCTCCTCTTCCACACCGAAGTCTCCTGACTTGCTCACCAAAGCAAAACAAACATCCTCTCCATCCAAACTCGCATCGAATTCTGTGCTTGGTAAACAAATTACTGTATTTTGTCCACTCACTTCCTGAAGCGGCTTCAAAATAACTTTCCTCCCATCTGGACGCAGCATATAACTGTGAGTGTACCCGTTGTACACTGCCCTTTTATCAAACTGCCACGGACGCCCCAGTATGATGTGAGTAGCATCCATTGGAACAACATCTGCCTCAATAGTTGCCTCGAAATGAGGACCAAAACACAGTGACAACTTACACCTTCGGCTGACCTGAATGTCTGCACTTCGGTTCACCCAACCGAGCTTATATGGATGTGGGTGAGGGTCTGTCTATAACCCCAGCTTCTTCACAGCCTCCTCTGCTATCACATTCTCCCAACTACCGGAGTCTATGATAACACGACATGTTTTGCCAGCCACAAAACATTTCGTTGTGAAGATGTCATGCCGACGCCAATCTTCATCTGATCTCGGCGCCAGATACATTCTTCGTATCACCAAGCTCTCCCCTTGAATATGGTCCGGATCAATAACACACAGCTCATCATTAAATTCCTCATCCTCAGGGAACTCTTCTTCATTTTCGTCCTCCATATAATCCTCCATATACAACTGAGCTCGCGCCTTGGGGCATTCATTGGCATAGTGCCCCAAATTCTGACACCGATGGCACCGAATGTTAGCCCTGTTGCTGCCCACTCTCGTCTGAGAACCTGAGGTTCCATTCGACCCTGTTGGTCTTGGAGGTACTGATGCCTGCGGCCTCGCTACTGGAGGCATAAATTTGCCCCCTGAATTCTGCCCTGAACTCTGGTCCGTAGTACAACCCCCTCTGCTCTGAAACCCCCTGTTTCTCATCAAGCTCTTTTCCACTGCCTGAGCCCTCATATGCGCATCTCCTACACTATCAATTCGATGCACAGCCAGCGCATCTTGGATTGGCAGCCGCAAGCCATGAAGATACATGGCTATCAATCTCGGTTCAGCCTCAATCAACCGATTTCGTG
Organism: Calamus simplicifolius; assembly: GCA_900491605.1. NCBI lineage: Eukaryota > Viridiplantae > Streptophyta > Magnoliopsida > Arecales > Arecaceae > Calamus > Calamus simplicifolius. The sequence continues at coordinate 46,221 of UESW01000103.1, forward strand.
CAACCAATCATAAAATTCAGTTGTGTACTCTTCGACGCTCCGACTACCTTGCGTCAAACCATGCAACTTCGAATACAAAATCTGCTCATGGTTCGGAGGCAAAAACTCCCTGTTCATCTCCGGCTTTAGCGCTACCCATGATGCTAATGGAGGTCTCCCATCCATATATCTACGATAGTGCTGCGCATGCCACCAAGCAGCAGCCCTTTCTCTGAATCGAATTATGACAAGAAGTACCTGCTTGTCTAAGGGCACCTCCTTCAGACGAAAAACATCATCGACCTGAAGGGTCCAATCAACATACTCGTCTGGGTTAATTCCTCCTTTAAACTCTGGAATTTCGACCCTGAAGCCTGCTTCCCACCGATTCTGATTTTCAAAATAGGGAGGTTGATCGACATACCTTGGAAGTCCAACATCAGGCCTCTGTTACCCTCTTCGAATTGGTGGTGCCTCCAGATTTTCAAAACCCCTCTCCCTACCTCCATCAATTTCATCACGCTCCTCCACTCGAAGGGGTTGGGCACGATTCTGCACCTCCAACCGCGCCATCATCGCCTGCATGGTTTGCATCATCTGTTGCATCACCTGGTGCTGGTCTTGCATGGCGTCTTGCATAGCATCTCTCACGGCGTCTCTCAGGGATTGATCGTTGTTCTTTTGCTCCATTGGATCAAATTTCGGTTAGGGTTGATATTTGGGTTTGGAAGGAATGGATCAAGGCGGTAATGGAAGGAATGGATCAAGGCTCTGATACCAAGTTGATGCAGGGCGATATTCAAAACGCCTGCAACTCAAGAACGATCTAATCTGCGAGAAAAGAATTCGTCCAGGTTTGGTTTGAATCTTGACAAGAAAAGGGGAAAATTTTGAATTTTGATCACTCACAATCCGAAATTTAAAGGAAGAGCAATTGAATTTTTAATTCAATTGTTTTTGAATCAGAAAAAAGAAAACATTCATCTCCATTCAAGAGAAAAAAAAAGAAATCTAAAATAGCGTCTTTCTTCTCTGCCTCTGACGGCCGCCCAAAACCAACCTAAATAAAAGAGATAAAACCCTAACATCATAAGTTTAGTTAAAAATTACAACTATGCCATTAAAAATGAAAACAGGCCCAAAACTCCTATCAAACGAGCCCGGATGGCCAAATCCATAGCAGCTCATGGCCAACGGCCATGACTTTGAATCAGCAGCCTGTTTCCATGTGACCAGCCAAGTTTGGGCCCAGTCCGACACAGTAGCTGACCGAATTCGATTGACCCAAAGTGTCAAAACGAAGTCGGGTCAATTCCGTACACTCGGCCCAGACATAAAATTTCAAGCCCGTTTGTTCTGCAACCTCTTGGACCTTCGTAGACTACCTGGCGTGGGCTTCCCTGAAGTGGCCTGCTGACTCTGGGTTGCTGGTACAGGCACATCCAAGGACTGGTTCGACTGACCCGAACTCTGGTCTGAACTGATGTCCTCATCACTGGCCCAGGGCTTTGGTGCCGACCGGGGTCGGGCTTAAGTTGCTGAGAGCCAGCAGCATGCCGCTCTGCAAGTGGTACACTGGGCTTTGTGCTTGGCTGGCACAGGGCTTTGATGCCGACCGGGGTCAGGATTAAGTTGCTAAGAGCTGACAGTATGCCGCTCTGCTAGTGGTACACTGGGCTTTGTGCCTAGCTGGCCCAGGGCTTTTGTGCCGATCGGGGTCAGGCTTAAATTGCTGAGAGCCAGTAGCACGTCGCTCTGCCAGTGGTACATTGGGCTTTGTGCCTGGCTGGCCCAGGGCTTTGGTGCCGACTGGGGTCGGGCTTAAGTTGCTGAGAGCCGGCAGTACACCGCTCTGCCAGTGGTACACTACGCTTTGTGCCTGGCTGGCCTAGGGCTTTGGTACCGACCGGGGTCAGGCTAAAGTTGCTGAGAGCCGGCAGCATGCCGCTCTGCCAGTGGTACACTGGGCTTTGTGCATGGCTGGCCCAGGGCTTTAGTGCCAACCGGGGTCGGGCTTAAGTTGCTGAGAGCCGGCAGCACGTCGCTCTGCCAGTGGTACACTGGGCTTTGTGCCTGGCTGGCCTAGGGCTTTGGTGTCGACCAAGGTCGGGCTTAAGTTGCTAAGAGCGGCAGCACGCCGCTCTACTAGTGGTACACTAGGCTTTGTGCCTGGCTAACCTAGGGCTTTGGTGTCGACCGGGGTCGAGCTTAAGTTGCTGAGAGCCGGCAGTACGCCGCTCTGCCAGTGGTACACTGGGCTTTGTGCCTGGTTGGCCCAGGCCTTTTGTGCCGACCGGGGTCGGGCTTAAATTACTGAGAGCCGGCAGCACGCTGCTCTGCTAGTGGTACACTGGGCTTTATGCCTGGCTGGCCCAGGGCTTTGGTGCTGATCGGGGTCGGGCATAAGTTGCTGAGAGCCGGCAGTACGTCGCTCTACCAGTGGTACACTGGGCTTTGTGCCTGGCTGGCCCAGGGCTTTGATGCCGACAGGGGTCGGGCTTAAGTTACTGAGAGCCGGTAGCACGTCGCTCTGCCAGTGGTACACTGGGCTTTGTGCCTGGCTAGCCCAGGGCTTTGGTGCCGACCGGGGTCGAGCTTAAGTCGCTTAGAGCCGGCAGCATGCCGCTCTGCTAATGGTACACTGGGCTTTGTGCCTGGCTGGCCCAGGGCTTTCATGCCGACCGGGGTTGGGCTTAAATTGCTACACTGAGGTACTAGAACCCACATTCATTAATAGGAAATGACGGGTGAAGACCCAGAAGAATACAAGCAAGATATTTAATGTAAGAGAGGGATGTACTACTGATAGTATCGACGGAGGTTGTCAGCGTTCCACGTATGGGGATGTGGTTTTCCATCCAGCTCTTCAATCTTGTATGCTCCATGACGGAGCACTTCGGTGATCCGGTAAGGCCCTTCCCAGTTCAGAGCCAGCTTACCTCTTTTCATCGGCCTCGAGACTTCAGCTCGTCAAAGTATCAGGTCTCCCGATAGGAAAGTCCTGGGACGCACACGGGCATTGTAATATTTGGCAGCCCGTTGCCGGTAGACCGCCATCCGAAGTCGCGTTCGGTCTTGCATTTCCTCCACTAGGTCGAGGTTGGCTCGCAGCCTGTCTGGGTTGTCTTCCTCATTGTACAACTCTACCCGAGGGCTCGGTGAGCCAATCTCTACCAGGATGACAGCTTCGGACCCAAAGATTAGGCTGAATGGGGTCTCATCGGTGGGGGCTCGTGGCGTTGTGTAGTAGGCCCACAGCACATTGGGGAGCTCTTCCACCCACCGTCCCTTACAGTCATCCAGCCGGGTTCTCAGTCCTTGGAGAATGATTCGATTAGTTACCTTGGCTGCCCCATTGGTCTGAGGGTGTCCGACGGAAGTGAATTTCTAGCGGATACCCAGTTCGGAGCAGAATTCCTGGAAGGGCGTGTTGTCAAACTGCCGGCCATTGTCGGTGACCAGGGTGTGCGGCAGTCCGAACCGGCATATAATGGACTTCCAAAAGAAGGATCTCACCTTGCTTTCTATGATCTTAGCAAGGGCCTCGGCTTCAATACACTTGGTGAAGTGATCAACGACCACCATGAGGAACTTTCGTTGTTCGAAGGCCGAAGAAAATGGTCCCAAGATATCAATTCCCCACTGGGCGAAGGGCTAGGGTGTCACCAAGGGGGTTAACTGAGATGTTGGCTATCGCTGGATATTAGCATGGTGCTGACAGCTATCACATCTCTTAACGAGCTCGGCTGCGTCCTCCTTCATGGTCAGCCAAAAGTACCCCTGTCGTAGGGCCTTGTAAGCTAGGGATCTGCCCCCCAGGTGACTTCCGCAGATGCCTTCATGGATCTCCTGCAGGATGTAGTTTGATTCTGCTGGTCTCACGCACATGAGGATCAGGTATGAGAATGATCTTCGATAAAGCTTCCCATCCATCATCAAGAACCTCGGGGCCCTCCGCCTGAGTAGCTTGGCCTCAGCGGGGTTCTCTGGGAGAGAGCCGTTGGTCAAATATCGGACATAGGCGTCCATCCAGAAGGGCTCTTGCTCAATCGGCAGTGCTTCATCCGCAACTTCAATGCTTGGGGCCTGGAGGTGCTCCACATATGTTCTTCCCAGCGTCCCGTCAGCCGACGTGGCTAGACGGGATAGTGCATCGGCCCTAGCCTTCTCCGCTCAGGGAATGTAGCTGACACGGAAGTAAGAGAACTGAGAGGCTTGGAATTGCACCTTGCTCAGGTAACGGGACATGGTCGGGTCCCTAGCTTCGTACTCCCCAGTGATCTACCCAGAAATAAGCTAAGAGTCTGTGAAGGCCCTTAAACGCCCTACGCCTAGCTCCTTAGCCAACCTCATTCCTACTAACAGGACTTCATACTCCGCCTGGTTGTTAGTTGCCGGGAACTGGAATCTAAGAGCATACTCCACCACTTCCCCTTCAGGGCTCGCAAGAATGAGTCCGGCTCCGCTTCCCTGAGAATTTGCTGCTCCATCTACATGCAAAATCCAGTCCTCTTTTTCTGCCTCCTCAGTCGAGGGAGGGTCCACACACTCCTTCGGGCGTATCTCCTCCAAACCCTTCTCGGTCCAGAAACACTCAACCAAGAAATCAGCTATCACCTGAGACTTCATGGCCGACCTTGGTCGGATAGATAGGTCAAATTCACTCAGTTTGATGGCCCATTTGGCTAACCGACTGGAGGTATCAGGGCGAGACAAGATGGTCCGAAGGGGTTGGTCCGTGAGCACCACAATGGGATGAGCCTGAAAATAGGGTCGAAAGCATTGGGCAGAGACCACCAGGGCAAAAATGATCTTCTCAGTTCTAGAGTATCTGGTCTCGGCATCATGAAGTACCTTGCTGGTGTAATAGACCGGCCTCTGGACCCTATCAACATCCATGCGCACGAGCACAGAACTGATAGCTTCTGGGGAGGCTGCGAGATACAGGAAGAGCTCCTCCCCACTCTTTGGCTTGGACAACAGTAGGGGAGTGGATAGAAATTGCTTCAACTCTTCGAAGGCATCCTGACACTCTTTTGTCCACTCGAAGCCATTGACCTTGCGCAGCACCTTAAAGAAGGGTAGGAACCTTTCTGCCGATCTTGACATGAAGCAACTCAAAGCTGCCACCCTCCCGATTAGCCGTTGCACCTCCTCTAGGACTGATGGATTTAGCTCCGGCTGTTGCCGGGCTGCCTGTTGGTGCTGCAGGCCTTGATATAGCTAGGGCAGCGAATCGATCTTCCTAGAACTGCTGCGGAGGAGGTGCAAGGACATCGACCAGAGGAGCGGAAGGCCCAGCTTCCTGGGGATGCAACGATGCCAGAACGCTGGTCGGGAGAGCCGAGTGGGCATCCGCGGGTGGATCGGCTCCTCGGCATTGCCTCCCAGCGCAACTGGCAGAGACTCCCTTTGTACGGGTCATCACCATGGCTTCAAGAGCTCGAGGAGAGAGGTTGCAGATTACTGGTTTGATGTCTTTCTTTTTCCCCTTTCCTGGCATGCCAATCTGATGATGCCAAGTCACCTTCTTCAAGCATCGGGGAAGACAGACATCCTTTTCTCTGGACCCCTGCAAGAAAAGTCTCCGGAGACCGAATGCTCCGGTGGGGATCCTCCGACGCTCAAGTTAGTCACTTGGGATCAGATGAGAACTATTCAGCAGAAGGGAGCTGAAACAGTTAGGGTTTTAGCTAGTAGGAAGAAAACTAAAAAACCAGAGTTCAAGGATCCTTACAGCGGGATGCGTGCTTTTATACCTGTTCGAATGTCCACCTTCTATTCCCAAGACCAATGATTTTTTAGGAGCCCAGTTCAATAACAGACAAAATACGGGGCCGACAATGACAGGTCGTATTGTCATCGTACACACCGGATGCATCATGAGTTACCTGTCAGTACGACCTCACATGTGTCTCGCATCTGGGGTCGCATCTGGTGCGCGCCACCACTGGACATGATCGTGCACAGCAACGGGTAGGTGGTGATCCACATTCCGTAATGGGGTATGGTGATGCACAGTGACAGAGATACAATGGATCATATGCCGTTATGAGGTATGGCCACCTTTTGCCACGGGTGTGCAGTGGATTATATGGGCACGCCAGGTGGCCCAGAACAACCTGACCATGCGCCGGGGATTGAGATACCGTTCATGTTCCTTGAGACCAAGAGGAAGATCCCGGGGTTGATATACTATTCATGTGCCCCGAGACCGAGAGGGAGGTCCCGGGGGTTGATATACTGTTCATGTGCCCCAAGACCGAGAGGAAGGTCTCGGGGGTTGATATACTGTTCATGTGCCCCGAGACCGCAAGGGAGGTCCCGGGGGTTGATATACTGTTCATGTGCCCCGAGACTGAAGGAGGTCTCGGGGGTTGATGGTCCCGGGGGTTGATATACTGTTCATGTACCCCGAGACTGAAGGAGGTCTCTGGGGTTGATGTAGCTCCCGTCAGCTGCCGCTATCTTTGCCGTTCATTCTAACAGTGCAGGATCAGCCATATCAGAATTCAAGATGCTAGAATTAGATAAATCTAATTCAGTTAACTTCCATTGAGTTCGGATCCACGAAGGGAACTTTGGGCCCACTGGAAAAGAGCACATCTCGATTAATTCGAGTTGAAAGGGGGGGATCCAATCAGAGCTAACATTTAGAACCAAGAAGTTGAACCCTATTGCCAAGAGATTCAACCTTGTGAGGTTGGCAAAATATTCTTCGGTTAGTTCACCCTCCAAAGAGTTATAAGAGAGGCCCAAAATGGCTAGCTGTGAGACTTGTCCGAGACTTCTAGGAAGAGGACCAGAAAGCGAGTTCATTGAAAGATCAAGAACTGTGAGATTCTCGAGGCTTGCTATCCAATCTGGCAAGTTGCCACTAAGCGAAGCATTATGTAAATCTAATGCATTTAAACTATTTCTGATGCATCATGAAAAATATCTTCCAAGATCATCTAACCTTTGATTAAAACTAGATTCAGAGAAATACAGGTTCTGTAACTTGCAGAGATTGCTCAAGGTTTGTGGCATTTCAACTAAAAGATGAGAAGTACCACTGAGGATGAGGGACTCAAGAGAGGTCATGTTCCCAATGGCAGCTGGAATGGGACCTTGGAAGTCGGTATAACTTAGATCGAGATATTGGAGGTTCAACAGCTGAAATAGCCAGTTGGGTATTCTAGATTGGTCAAGGATGAAGAAATAGTAAGATCTAAAAGAGATGTGAAGTTAACTTTATTATTATATATACATATTCACTATTATTCTGCTTGTAGAAAGAATTTGAGTGGATCCGGCCCTAACTTCTATTGGTAAAAGGGCTTGGAATTTACTTGCTGGTTGTCGATACTCTGATAACTTATGATGCTGGCGAAGAGCATCGAAACACCCCATTCACATCTTCGATTCAATATGGGATGGCTGGCAGCAAAAGTGGGCAATACTGAGTGGCATAAGAGGTCGCCACAACTAGCTTGAACCATCGATCCGGAAAAGGTGGTCCAAGCACTGATCTTTTCTGTTACACATTGGGATCCATTTCAATTGAGGAGCATCGGCGTCATCTAGTAAGTATATAAATTTATTTATTTTGTATATGTATTAATGATATTTTTTTTTAAATGAGCATAACTATAAATTTGAAATATTTTTTTAGAGGCTGAAGGAATGCGTTGATCCAGGGCACTGGCAGCTATTCAAGGTGACCCACATGAGAAAAGATAGGTCTTGGGTCAATAGTCGCTCCCAATGTATTTGAGTAAGTAAATCATTGAAAACATGATGTATTAATTCATATATTTGCTTCGCTATGAGTTACATTATATTTGATATGTATTCCTTGCAGGTACATGTGGATGAGCTATTATCTCAGACCTCTCAAACCACACAACCATTAGAGGTTCCACGGCCAACTGTTCGCCTCATGAGAGTGGCTGCATCTTTTTAGAGGCTATTGGCGCATAGCTAAATGACCTAGAGTCTACGGTCTGGGTGCCAAAGCTTCTGTATTCTTCGGACGATGCGGTTCCTCTTCTTCTAGGATGACATTGGCAAGTACGAGGAAATTGAGCGTTCCATCGCAGACGTGTGAGATCTAAGATGATGATCGAGATCTCGAACATTCGGTGCGAACACCAAGAAAAGCTCAATCGTTTTGAGGAGCAGTTGCAGGAGATGCGCCAGTTGGTTATAATAATGTCGTAGTCGATACAGTTCTCTAATCCACCTCAAGCTCCAAATGACCCTCCCTCCAATTTATTGCCATTGATATTTTTATATTTTATTATATTTTATGAGTATTATATTTATGTGTATTTATTTATGTGTTACTCTTTTGGTATTTATGTACTACTGGTTTGTATTATCAATATTTATATTTTAGATATTTTATTTTTATTTTCAATAGAAGATTTTGTTTGTAAATGTATTTTTAGTTTTAATTTAATATTATTTTAATAGGTAATAAAAGGTAATTAATTTATTTTAAATTTTAAAATAAAAAAATTAGCAACGCCAAATTGACCTTCCGCAGGGCTTTAAAGAAGGACAAGCACCTCTCGGCTGATTTAGAGAGAAAATGACTTAGGGCCGCCACCCTCCCTGTGAGTCGCTACACTTCCTTCTTGCTAGTCGGCGGCCTCATATCAAGGATGTCACTGATTTTCTTTGGGTTTGCCTCGATTCTCCGCTGGGTCACCATAAAGCCTAAGAACTTACCTGCTGTGATGAAAGCATACTTCTTTGGGTTCAGTTTGACTTGAAAATGGCGGAGGTTGTTGAAAGTTTCTTCTAGGTCGAAAACATGGTCGAAGGCGTGGGCGCTCTTTGTCAGCATGTCGTCCACGTAAACCTCCATGTTCTGGCCCAATTGATCTTGGAAGACCTTGTTCATCAGCCTTTGATAGGTCACCCCCGCATTCTTGAGGCTGAAGGGCATTACTTTATAGAAATAAATGCCTTTCTTCGTCACGAAGGAGGTATGCTCCTCATCACTTGGGTCCATCTTTATTTGGTTGTATCCGGAGAAAGCGTTCATGAAGTTGAGAAGCTCATGGCCGAAGGTGGAATCCACCAGCTGATCGATCCGGGGAGAGAAAAACTGTCCTTCGAACATGCCTTGTTGAGGTCGGTGAAATCGATGCAGATCCTCCAGCTCCTATTTGCTTTTCGCACCATGACTACGTTAGCCAGCCAGCTGGGATAATGTGCTTCCGGATATGACCGGTGCCGAGCAATTTGTTAACCTCATCGTCGATGGCCTTTTGCCGCTTGGGAGCGAAGCTTCTCTTCCTTTGGCGAACCGAGTGGTACTTTGGATCGATGTTGAGCTTGTTGGTGATTACCTCCGGAGGGATACCAGGCATGTAAGATGCCGACCAGGAAAATATGTCCGAGTTGGCCCGCAGGAAAGTTAGGAGACGATTGCGGTCCTCTGAGGGAGGAGTCCGTCGATACGCATAGTTCTCGTCGGGTCATCTCCTAGGGAAAAAAGTTAAGAGCCGCTCGGCAGGCTCTCCTCCTTTGCTAGACTCTCTGGGTCAGGTGCCTCCGAGGCTGGCTCGGCCTCCTGAGGGCTCGACGCTACATGGTAGCAAGGCAGGACCGGACTGACCTCGCCCCGCATTTCATCAATCCCGCTGCTAGTGGGGAACTGCACGAGCAAGCGCCAGGTGGAGATGACCGTGTCTAAAAGATTAAGGCCCGGTCATCCGAGGATGGCATTGTATGCCAGGAGGACTCGCACAATCAGGAATTTCATGATAACGTGCTTTTGGCGTAGCGGTGTTTTGGCCGTCGCAGGCAAGGAGATTTTACCCTCGACCCTCATCGAATCCCTAGTGAATCCAACTAGAGGAGCCACCACAGGCTGGAGAGAATCAATAGATAAACCCATCCTAACAAATGCATCGTAGGTAAGGATGTCAGCTGAGCTGCCACTATCAACTAAGATCCTTTTTATAGGGTGCTTGACGATCGTCATTGAGACGATGATGCCTTCATTATTTACATTTTCTACGACTGCCGACCTCCCCCCGGGAACTACATTGTCTGGCGCTTCCTCTCCCCTCGGCCGCTTAGATGAAGAAGCTGACCCCAGGACACCATTCCAACTGTCCGATCTGTGGGGGTGTTGTCGATGGTGGCTTGAGCAGGCGAGGGCCCCATGAGGGCCGGCACTAGTCGGGGCGCCTTCTGGACATACTTTCCGAAGTAGCCCCACTGGATGAGCTCCTCGATGGCGTGCTTTAAGCTGTAGCAGCTATCGGTATCATGGCTATAGTCCCTATGGAAACAGCAATAATGGCTTTTGTTGCGGGGGAGGCCCTTCTTCAGGGGAGGAGGTCGCTGGAGGTAAGGCTCTCCCTCAATCTTGATGAGGATATGAGAGCGAGGGGCAAGGAGAGGAGTGAGCTCACTTTCAAGAGGGGCAAGGCTCCGACGGCTGTTGTTTGGTCGGCAGGGTGGCTCAGGCCACCACGGGCGAGAGGATCTGCTTGGCTCGGGACGGGTAGGCTTTCAGCTGGACCCTCTTGCGGACTTTCGGCAGGTGAGGTCGGCCTCATCCGCGCGGATATACTTTTGGGCTCAAAGGAGAAGGTCGGAGTAGGAGTTGGGGGGCTTCTTGTCCAAAGAGAAAGTGAAGCAAGAAGGGAGGAGCCCCCGCTTTAGTGCCAGTGTCGCCACTGCGTCATCAAAGTGGTAGACTTCGAGGGCGGCAATCTTGAATCGGGCCACGAAGTCCCGAAGTGACTCTCCTTCCTTCTTCTGGCGCACGGAAAAGAGGCTGTCAGCAACTCTCAGGATCCTTCGGCAGGCATTAAAATGCACCAAAAATGCCCTTTTCAGCTCCCAAAAGGAATTGATGCTGTGAGGGGATAGACGAGTGTGCCAGGCGCGGGCGGCTTTCTGCAGGGTGGCAGGAAAAGCCTTGCACAAAAGGGCGTCTGTAGTCCCCTGGACTTGCATGAGGGCTTTGTAGTTCTCGAGGTAGTCGAGGGGATCCGTCATACCATCATATGGATCTAGCTAAGGGAATCAAAATCTGGAGGGTATGGGCTCCTTCAATATCCAATGAGTATAGGGAGGGCGAGTGTCATACTCCTCCTCCAGCTGGTTGTTGATCTTTCTGGCAAGCTCGTTCAGTCGCCGGTGGTACTCATCCAAGCGCTCCTCCACCTAGAGGCTGATCACTGGGGTCCTACTGGATCGCTCGGAGGATGAGGAAGAAGATGGAGAAGAAAATGAGAGGTGAGACATCCGCCTTGGCTCTTCCTAGCACTGAGGCTTTGGGGAGAACTTGCTTGGATCATGGTCGGGAGATTGTGGCCTCTTGAGGGGCTCACGATGAGATCTTCTGGGAGAGGCTTGACGGTGGCCGACCTCTCGCTGGGGGGAGCCTCCCTTTGCAGACTGCTGGCTAGCAGGCAGGGGAGTAGTCTGGTGTTGAGTAGCCATGGACTGTTGCTCTTGGAGCCTGTGGACCATGGCTGTGAGGGCTTGAACTTGCTGGATAAGGGCCGCCAGCTGGGGCAGTTGCATCTGGTGGCGAGCAGACGGCGGGAGGATTGGCGGTAGGAAGGTTAACTTCCGGTTGCTTAGCCGGTGGGGGATGCCCCTAGGATAGTTGGTGGAAGAATCTTGAGCCCGCATCACCACCATCGCTTAGTGGACAAGGGGGGAACACTGTAAGGTTCGTGTCTTCCTTCTTGTCCCCCTTCCTGACGCGCCAATCTGATGACGCCCGATCACTAAACTTAAGCTTAGGGAAGATTAATCTGCTTGCTGATGGAATTCTCGCCGGACTGGATGACCTGCAAGAAGTCCCAAGATCGGAGGAAGCTCCAGTGGGGACCCTCCGACACTCAAGTTAGCAACCGAGGTCACAGCTGAAGAGGAGCTCGAGAGAGCTCCCTAGAGGCAGAAAGAGCTCCGAGAGTTGGAGTCCTTCTGGTGTGGATGTATAAGTGAGCACCTGTGTTCGCATACCTGGGTCTCGAGTGGACTTACCCTTTTATAAACAATTGACACTTGCATGGGGATTAGCCAAGTGAAGATTTGTGAGGGAGAGATGTTGGAAGATTATAGAAAAACTATATGATCCAATCCTTTTGATTTTGATGATTACTAAAAGCCATTGAGTTTATTAAAGGATGTAATGAGTTTATGTAAATGAGCAACAAATTTATTTTGAACAATCAATGAAATGCTCAAGTTTAACTTTAATCAATTTTGAAAGTGACTTTAAGCTCAATATTCAAACTTTCGAAAAGAAATGTTATAATTCATGTTTTAATCAATGAAGTTTTTGGATTAGTTTGAATCAATTCTAAATGTCAATTTTATGTATTCAAGTCAAAACAATGAATTAAAATGAATCTGGAACGATTTTAATGTCAATCAGAAAAGTTTCTGATTTTTGATACGTTCCGGAGCCGACTCCTGAGTTTCAGAGTCGACTCCGCTCAGTGTACAGAAATGTGCATCTGTGTCGAGTCGACCCACGAAATTTCGAGTCGACCCCTGATTCTGTCGAGCCGACTCCTGACTGTGCGAGTCGACTCCGCTCAGACACCAGAAGAGTGTTTTTCTGAGCACTTCGCGAGTCGACCCCAAGCCTTTCTCGAGTCGACTCCCGACTTCAGGAGTCGACACTTTATTTTGGCGAGTCGACCCCTAACCTTTATAAACATTTCTATTTTTGGTAAGACGAGCTCGAGCCGACTCGGGAAAAGCATGAGTCGACTCCAGCAAATCTGGGCGCGATTTTTACGATGACACATCAGCCCAACGGTAAGATTTTTGAATAACGGCTATTTTTCCTTGTCTCTAACGGATATATTTTTGCAGATCTATAAATAGAGGAGCTCTTTTCAAATCAAGAAGAAAATCAAAAAGAGAGAAAAGAATATCTTTCAAAAAGAGGGAAAAACAGAGCATATTGGAAAAATCTTCTAGCTCAAAGAGAGTGATTCAAAAGGAGTGAAATCAAAGAGGAAGTTCGTCTGCTCCTCTCATCAATCCACAAAGTCAAAAGAAAAATCCAAAGCATTTCAAAGATCAAATCGAAGGATTTTCAAAAGGAGAAAAAGCTTCATCTCAACTCCAAAGTCTTCAACGGTCAAGAATCTTGCTGAGGCGTGATTCAACACTTCAAGAGGAGTTAAAGAGAAGAAGGAAGAAAGCCAAAGCCACACCATCTGCAATACTATCAGGCTTTTCTAACCTTTTATTTTATACTTCATTTGTATATTTGCTCAAGGGGAGCATTTCATTATTAAACACTTTATTCTAATTGTTTGCTGATTCAATCAGTGGATTGAATCAGTGGAGGTTGATATACCTCGTTGCAAGCCGGAGTGCTTGTGTTGGGTTAGTTGTGAGCCCGTGAAAAACAACGTGTAGGGTTTTGTGCTGGTAAGCCCGAGTTAAAACCAGCTGGGTTCGTTGTGCACCCGGAAAAACAACAAGTTTGAGTTGTGAGCTTGGAAAACAACTCGGCTGTAATCTAGAGATTATAGTGTGGACCCAAGTGAATCTTGGGAGTGGACGTAGGTGTTGGTTGCACCGAACCACTATAAAATTATCTTGTGTTTGCCGTGCTATATTTTCTCTCTCTATCTCTCTTTATTTTGCTTGTGCATTGCTTTTAGTTAATTTCACTCACTTGCACATCTTGAGCAAATCAGTTTAAAGTTAAAAAGTCTTAAATTTTTAAGAACCCAATTCACCCCCCCCCTCTTGGGTTGCCATCTGGGCCAACAATTGGTATCAGAGCAAGTGCTCATTTAGAATTTGATCTCACGATCAAGGGCTAAAGATCCTTATGGCAACACAAAGTGGTTCAAGTTTTGCTGAAGGTCATTCTACGAATCGACCTCCTTTATTTAATGGAACCAACTATTCATATTGGAAAGCTAGAATGAGAATATTCATTCAAGCTTCGGACTATGAATTGTGGGGAGTAATAATAAATGGACCTAGTACACCCACACACCTTATTGATGGCACTATTGTTCCTAAACCCGAAAGGGATTGGAATGATAATGATAGGAGAATGGCACAACTAAATGCTAAGGCCATTAATATTTTATATTGTTCCTTAGACTCAAATGAATTCAACCGAATCTCAACTGTAATTCCGCAAAAGAAATTTGGGATAGGTTGGAAATAACTCATGAAGGAACAAACCAAGTAAAAGAATCAAAGATAAATATTTTGGTTCATAAATATGAATTATTTACTATGGAACAAAATGAAACCATCACATGCATGTTCACTAGATTCACTGATATTGTGAATGGTTTAAAAAGTCTTGGAAAAGTTTATACTAACTCTGAGCTTGTTCGCAAAATCCTTAGGTCACTTCCAAGGACTTGGGAAGCCAAGGTGACCGCCATACAAGAAGCCAAAGATCTGAACATCCTACCATTGGAAGAGCTTCTTGGTTCGCTGATGACTCATGAGCTTCAAGTTAAACAACATGTCAATGAGGATGAGTCAAGAAAGAAGAAGACCATCGCCCTCAAAGCTGCGGAAAAGGAAATAAGCAGCAGCGATGATGAAGAGGATGATGATGATGAGACAGCCCTCCTTGCAAGGAAATTCAAGAAATTTATGCAAAGAAGGAGGCCCTTCCACAAAAAGAGATTTGTTTCAAAAATGGAAGGAGAAAAAGAAAAGGATAAGAAAAAGGAAAAGGACAAAGAGAAAGAAGTATGAAGTCTTTTACTTTAGAAGTTAAGAAACTAATGAAAAAGAAGAACTTAGCAAAGAAAGAGATAATCTTAATCAAGAAATAGATTTGTTAAAATCTGAAACTAAAAACTCAACAAAAGATTTAAAAGATCAATTAGAAACTTTAGCTTTAGAAAAAGAACAGCAAGTTAAAGAAAATGACTCTCTTAAGAAAGATGTTAAAAAATATAAAGACATTGTTGAGAAATTCACTTAAGTTCAACTAAACTTAACATGATCTTAGATAGTCAAAAAGCTGTTTTTGACAAAGCAGGTTAGGATATAACACATTAAGGAAACAAAAATCTTTAAAGAATATTTTTGTAAAAGCCAACCAAAGTAATATAACTTGTTTCAAATGTAATGAAAAAGGTCATAAATCATTTGAATGCAAAACGTTAAATAATAACAACAAGTTAAATGTTAAAGCAAAGAAAATATGGGTTCCGAAAGGAACAATTTTTGTTGCTGCTAACCATGAAGGACCCAAGAAAGCTTGGGTACCTAAACATAAAGTTTAAATTATGTTGCAGGAATGTCTTGTAGCCAAAAGATCAAAGAAAAAGTGGTACCTTGATAGTGGCTGCTCAAGACATATGACGGGTGACAAAGATGAATTCATCACCCTAGAAGAAAAGAAAGGTGGAGTTGTTACGTTTGGCGATAACGGTAAAGGTCAAATTATGGGCCTTGGTAAAGTCGTATAACTCCATCTACATTTATTGATAATGTACTTTATGTTGATGGTTTGAAGCATAATCTAATAAGTATAAGTCAATTATGTGATAAAAACTTTAATGTTTCATTTAAATCTTCTGTATGCACTGTAACTAATTCTATTGATGATAGCATTGTATTTACTGGTTATAGACATGGCAATGTTTACTTGGTTGATTTAGAAAAATTATCTTTGAGTGATCATTGCTTAATTGCTGACAATGCTAACATAAATGAAATTAGTTGGTTGTGGCATCGTAGATTAGGTCATGCAAGCACACACCTTATTTCAAAACTAATTAAAATGGATTTAGTTAAAGGATTACCTAAACTAGATTTTGAAAATAATAAAATATGTGATGCATGTCAATTTGGAAAACAAACTAGAAGTTCTTTCAAATCTAAAAACATTGTTTCAACTTCTAGGGCACTAGAGCTACTTCACATGGATCTTTTCGGACCAACTAGAACCACAAGTCTAGGAGGAAAGAAATATGGTCTAGTGATTGTAGATGATTATTCTAGATATACTTGGGTAATGTTTTTAGCTCACAAAGATGAGACTTTCTCGATATTCCTGAAATTCTTCAAGAAAGTCACAAATGAGAAAAACACTACTATAGTATCTCTAAGAAGTGATCATGGAACAGAATTTGAAAATCACTATTTGAAAGTTTTTGTTCTGAAAATGGAATTAATCATAATTTTTCAGCCCCTAGGACTCCACAGCAAAATGGTGTAGTTGAAAGGAAAAATAGGACTCTAGAAGACATGGCCCGTACCATGCTATGCGAAAGTAACCTACCAAAGTACTTTTGGGCGGAAGCAATTAACACAGCATGTTACATCTTAAATAGAGCTTAATAAGACCAATCTTAAAGAAAACACCTTATGAATTATGGAATGAAAGAAAACCAAATATAAAATACTTTCATGCATTTGGATGTAAATGTTTCATTCATAATAATGGTAAAAACAATTTAGGAAAATTTGATGCTAAATCTGATGAAGGAATCTTTTTAGGATATTCAACAACTAGTAAAGCTTATAGAGTATTTAACAAGAAAACCTTAGTAGTTGAAGAATCCATTCATATAGTTTTCGATGAGTCTTTAGCATCTAGTTCTGAAAAGCTTGATGATGAGGAAGATACAAACATAATTGAAAAAGATCTTGAAAAACTTAATATTGAAGTATCTTCTGATCATGAGCAAGAAGCTAAAGATGATGATTCACATAAGGACGATGATGTCAATATTGATCATAATGATATAGATCTTCCAAGAGACTGGAGATATGCTCATAGTCATCCCAAGGAATTGATTATAGGCGATCCATCTCAAGGAATAAGAACTAGATCATATGAGAAATATTAGTAATCATCTTGCATTTGTATCACAAATTGAACCTAAAACTATAGAAGAAGCTGAAAAAGATAATAATTGGATGTTAGCAATGCAAGAAGAACTAAATCAATTTACAAGAAATAATGTTTGGACTTTAGTTGAAAGACCTAAAAATCATTCAGTAATAGGATCAAAATGGGTTTTTAGAAATAAACTAGATGAAAATGGCATAGTAATTAGAAACAAAGCTAGATTGGTTGCTAAAGGATATAATCAAGAGGAAGGTATTGATTTTGATGAAACCTTTGCACCTGTAGCTAGATTAGAAGCCATTAGGCTATTACTTGCATTTGCATGTCATATGAATTTTAACTTATTTCAAATGGATGTAAAAAGCGCATTTTTAAATGGATTTATAAATGAAGAAGTTTATGTAGAACAACCACCAGGTTTTGAAGATCACGAATTTTCAAATCACGTTTTTAAATTGCACAAAGCTTTATATGGTTTGAAACAAGCACCTAGAGCTTGGTATGATAGGTTAAGTAAATTCTTAATAGAAAATGATTTTACAAGAGGAAATGTTGATAAAACTTTGTTTTTGAAAAGAAAAAGTAAAGATTTACTTGTAGTACAAATATACGTAGATGACATTATTTTTGGTGCTACTAACGATTCTCTTTGTCAAGAATTTGCAAAGTTGATGCAGGGAGAATTCGAGATGAGCATGATGGGAGAACTCAACTTCTTCCTTGGACTCCAGATCAAACAAAGCAAAGAGGGAATCTTCATCAACCAAACAAATACACAAGAGAACTACTCAAAAAGTTTGGTATGGAATCAATGAAACCCCTCGGAACTCCAATGAGTCCTTCATGCAAGCTGGACAAAGATGAAGAAGGTAAAAAGGTTGACCAAAAGTATTATCGAGGTATAATCGGATCCCTTCTTTATTTAACAGCAAGTAGACCAGATATTATGTTTTCAGTATGTTTATGTGCTAGATTTCAATCTGAACCTAAAGAATCACATTTAATAGCTGTTAAAAGAATACTAAGATATGTAAGTGGAACAAAAAATGTAGGTTTATGGTATTCTAGAGACTCCACATTAAATCTAATTGCATATTCGGATTCTGATTATGCTGGATGCAAACTAGATAGAAAAAGCACAAGTGGTGCATGCCATTTCTTAGGAAGTAACTTAATCACATGGTTTAGCAAAAAGCAAAATTCAGTTGCATTATCAACTACTGAAGCTGAATATGTAGCAGCTGGAAGTTGCTGTGCGCAAATCCTATGGATTAAGCGACAACTTGAAGACTATGGTATCACACTTGATAAAACACCCATAAGATGTGATAACACTAGCGCAATTAATCTAACAAAGAATCCAATTCAACATTCAAGAACTAAACACATAGAAATCAGATATCATTTTATAAGAGAACATGTAGCAAATAATGAAATATGTCTTGATTATGTTAACACTGAAGAACAATTAGCTGACATATTCACTAAACCTTTAAATGAAGAGAGATTCTGTTATCTTAGAGGAGAGTTAGGTATTTGTGATCCTTTAGAATGAATTTGAAACCCCTAAGGAAATTTTATCTAAGATTCTTTCAAATCCTCAATCCTTAAGGAAATCTTATCTAGAATTCATATCTAATTGATTCACTCATATCCAATGATTATTTATCAATTTTTATGATCATATTCCGGACACATTTCAGAAATTTCATGTTTTTGGTCTGAAATGGTCTCGGAGCCGACTCGATGCGTATCGGAGTCGACTCCCGGTTTCACTGAAACTCTCGGTCGACCCCTCTTAGGCGCGAGTCGACTCCATGTCGGGACGGCCTTTCTGTGTCTGTGCCGAGTCGACACCTGGGTTTGCGCGAGCCGACTCGAGGTGGTCCCAAGTTGATTTATCTAGGGCAGAGTCGACTCGCCGCTCATTTCATTCGACCCAAATCTTCAAAATACTCTCTCCACTTTTTCCAAACCTTCCAAACTTCCAATAATCCCTGATTATCACTCCAATCATCAAATGGCACCCAAAACTAGAGGATCTAGTCTTGTGGCGGGCGGCATCAAGCGGAAGCGTGCCGTGAAGAAGACGGTGAAGCGTCCGGTGCGTGAGCCTTCTCCAAGCACGGACTCCACTTCATCTGCTTCTACTCCGACTGCTACTCCTGCTGCCACTTCTTCCCAGGTAGATCGTCTAGCGGATAGGATCATTACTACTGGTAGGAAGGTGGATTTTGAATTATTTGAGGCTGAGGGTTTTCTTGTTGGGAGACAGCTGATCGAGATGGGTTGGGAGAAAATTTGTTCTCTAGAGTGCCCGACTTATCCCTCTTGGTTAAGGAATTTACAAGAATCTGTCTAGAGGAGACCATGGCTTATTAGCAATGTGAGAGGAGTCAGGCTATCTGTTACTGCTGAGATTCTATCTAGATTGTTGGAATTACCCTTATCTGGCACTTCCACCTTTTCTTCTGATGACCGCGCCCCAGCTTTATCGAGATTATTAAACCGGGATGTGGTTGGATTTGAAGAGGTTTTGCTAATCAGCTTTCTTTAGAATTGAGATTACTACACAATATTTGCAGTAGGATACTCTTTCCTAAACTGGTAGATTTGACTATGTTTCGGAGAGAGATGTCTTTGTAATGGATGCCATAGTGACAGGCAAGCCTATCAATCTTCCCAGCATGATTCTATGGTACATAGCAGACTGTGGAGGGAAAAGAAAATCTAGTCTGCCTTATGGGATGATCCTTACAATGATTTTTCGAAGCCAAGGTGTAGTGATTTCTGATAATGAACCTATGAAGAATCTAAGACACACTGATTTTTATAGCCTGGCAACAATTCATCGGATGGGATTTATCAAAAAGAATGGAAATGGGAAAGGAAAGGAGTGACAGAAGATAGAGCTACAGATACTGAGGCTGCAGGACCCTCTGTTAGACATCCTTCACCTGCACCTCCGAGCCCTTTGATTTCTGCCTCTGCTCCAGCCCCAGTTCCAATTTGTCAAGCTTCATCTTCTGCTAGTTTTTCAGATCAACAACTTATGCAACTCAAAGCTTTATTTGATGATCAATCTGATAAACTTAAAACTGATTTTGAGAATAAATTTATGAATTTGAGAGAGACTCTTTATTCACTTGATGATCGTATCTCTAAGATTGAGTCCACTCTCAGCTCTTCTTCGGCATCCTTAAGTGGTGATCTCAAAAATATTTTTGAAGAACTTAAGGATATATGCGGAGATGGAGAGACATATGCCAAGTGCAACGCGGAGCTTCAAGACAAGATTCAGAGTGCGTGCACCTTTGTTGATGAAAGACTCAAGGATTATGTAAAAATTCAATCTGAAGGAATGAAAAATATAGTAGATCATTTAACTAGAATTGTAAGAACTCATTTTTGAGTTATTAGAGTTTCAATCCTTGTTTTGTACTGAAGTTTTTATTATGCTTTCATTTTGAAATCAATGTACTGAACATTTTGATGTATTAGACCTTTAATGAAATGAATTCTCTATTTCCTTATTTCAATGAATGAATGAAATTTGAATGAATGTTTATGATTCTCTATCTTTTTGTTGATAACAAAAAAGGGGGAGAATTTTATAGTTCTATGATTGTGATCAATGAGATAAACAATGAGATATTTAATTAAGTTTCATAGGGGGAGCTACCTCATTAAGGGGGAGCCTAAGCCTAACTATGAAAACAAAATAAATTCACTAATCAATCATGAACAAACTCAATATTTTTGTCATCATCAAAAAGGGGGAGATTGTTGGAAGATTATAGAAAAATTATATGATCCAATCCTTTTGATTTTGATGATTACTAAAAGCCATTGAGTTTATTAAAGGATGTAATGAGTTTATGTAAATGAGCAACAAATTTATTTTGAACATCAATGAAATGCTCAAGTTTAACTTTAATCAATTTTGAAAGTGACTTTAAGCTCAATATTCAAACTTTCGAAAAGAAATGTTTATAATTCATGTTTTATCAATGAAGTTTTTGGATAGTTCTTGAATCAATTCTAAATGTCAATTTTATTGTATTCAAGTCAAAACAATGAATTAAAATGAATCTGGAACGATTTTAATGTCAATCAGAAAAGTTTCTGATTTTTGATACGTTCCGGAGCCGACTCCTGAGTTTCAGAGTCGACTCCGCTCAGTGTACAGAAATGTGCATCTGTGTCGAGTCGACCCACGAAATTGTCGAGTCGACCCCTGATTCTGTCGAGCCGACTCCTGACTGTGCGAGTCGACTCCGCTCAGACACCAGAAGAGTGTTTTTCTGAGCACTTCGCGAGTCGACCCCAAGCCTTTCTCGAGTCGACTCCCGACTATCAGGAGTCGACACTTTATTTCTGGCGAGTCGACCCCTAACCTTTATAAACATTTCTATTTTGGTAAGACGAGCTCGAGCCGACTCGGGAAAAGCATGAGTCGACTCCAGCAAATCTGGACGATATTTTTTCACGATGACACGTCAGCTCCAACGGTAAGATTTTTGAATAACGGCTATTTTTCCTTGTCTCTAACGGATATATTTTTGCAGAATCTATAAATAGAGGAGCTCTTTTCAATCAAAATTTGAAATCAAAAAGAGAGAAAAGAATATCTTTCAAAAAGAGGGAAAAACAGAGCATATTGGAAAAATCTTCTAGCTCAAAGTAGAGTGATTCAAAAGGAGTGAAATCAAAGAGGAAGTTCGTCTGCTCCATCTCATCAATCCACAAGTCAAAAGAAAATCCAAAGCTTTCAAAGATCAAATCGAAGGATTTTCAAAAGGAGAAAAAGCTTCATCTCAACTCCAAAGTCTTCAACGGTCAAGATCTTGCTGAGGCCTGATTCACACTTCAAGAGGAGTTAAAGAGGAGAAGGAAGAAAGCCAAAGCCACATCCATCTGCATCTTATCAGGCTTTTCTAACCTTTTATTTTTATACTTAATTTGTATATTTGCTCAAGGGGAGCATTTCATTACTTAAACACTTTATTCTAATTGTTGCTGATTCAATCAGTGGATTGAATCAGTGGAGGTTGATATACCTCGTTGCAAGCCGGAGTGCTTGTGTTGGGTTAGTTGTGAGCCCGTGAAAAACAACGTGTAGGGTTTTGTGCTGGTAAGCCCGAGTAAAACCAGCTGGGTTCGTTGTGCACCCGGAAAAACAACAAGTTTGAGTTGTGAGCTTGGAAAACAACTCGGCTGTAATCTGAGGAGATTATAGTGTGGACCCAAGTGAATCTTGGGAGTGGACGTAGGTGTTGGTTGCACCGAACCACTATAAAATTATCTTGTGTTTGCCGTGCTATATTTCTCTCTCTCTATCTCTCTTTATTAATTGCTTGTGCATTGCTTCTTAGTTAATTTCACTCACTTGCACATCTTGAGCAAATCAGTTTAAAACATTAAAAAGTCTTAAATTTTTAAGAACCCAATTCACCCCCCCCCCTCTTGGGTTGCCATCTGAGCCAACAAGAGATGTCTGCGAAACACGTGGGAGTTACATGAATTTGGACTGATCGGTAGGTCCTGTCCCATCGAAGTGGGGGAACCGGCGGTTGGTGGGCCAAGTCCCATCAGACGGCGGGGCCAGTCGGTAGGTGGGCTTGTTCCCATCGGTGACGAGGCCAGGCGGTAGGTGGGCCTGGCTATGTCAGGCTGCGCGGTCAGAGAGTTGGCAAGCTGAACGGCCGGGACCATCTTGAAGAAGCGAGGCCGAGGCAGGGCCGGCTCGGAGAAGTCGGGGCCACCTCGGCTTAGCTGGAGAGGCCGGGGCCAATGAGAGTCGCCGGGGCCGACATGGAGGAGCCGGGGCAGACGCGGGTCCGACATAAAGAAGTCAGGGCTGCCTTGGCTTAGCTGGAGAGGCCAGGGCCGACGAGAGTCATCGGGGCCGACGCAGAGGAGCCAGTGCAGACACGGGTCTGACATGAAGAAGTTGGGGCCGTCTAGGCTTACCTGAAGAGGTCGGGGCCGATGAGGGTTGCTGGGACGACGCGGAGGAGCCGGGGCAAACGCGGGTCCGACTTGAAGAAGTTAGGACCGCCTCGGCTTAGCTGGAGAGGCCAGAGCCGATGAGGGTCGTCGGGGCCGACATGGAGGAGCCGGGGTAGACGCGGGTCTGACATGAAGAAGTTGGGGCCGTCTAGGCTTAGCTGAAGAGGTCGGGGCCAACGAGGGTCGCCGGGACCGACGCGGAGAAGCCGGGGCAGACGCGGGTCCGACTTGAAGAAGTCGGGGCTGCCTCGGCTTAGCTGGAGAGGCCGGGGCCGACGAGGGTCGCCAGGGCCGATGCAGAGGAGCTGGGCAGTCGCGGGTCTGACTTGAAGAAGTCGGGGCTACCTCAGCTTAGTTAGATAGGCCAGGGCCGACGAGGGTCGCCGGGGCCGACGTGGAGAAGTCGGGGCAGACGCAGGTTCGACTTGAAGAAGTCGGGGCTGCCTCGGCTTAGCTGGAGAGGCCGGGGCCGATGAGGGTCACCGGGGCCAACGCGGAGGAGCTGGGGTAGACGCGGGTCTGACTTGAAGAAGTCGGGGCCACCTCGACTTAGCTAGAGAGGCCGAGGCTGACAAGGGTCGTCGGGGCTGACGCGGAGGAGCCGGGGCAGACGCGGGTCTGACTTAAAAAGTCGGAGCCGCCTTGGCTTAGCTGGAGAGGCCGGGGCCGACAAGGGTCGCCGAGGCCAACGCGAAGGAGCCGGGGTAGACGCGGGTCCAACTTGAAAAAGTCGGGTTCACCTCGGCTTAGCTGGAGAGGCCCGGGCCGATGCAGAGGAGCCGGGGCAGACCCAGGTCTGACTTGAAGAAGTCGGGGCTGCCTCGGCTTAGCTGGAGAGGCCGGGGTTGACGAGGGTCGCCGGGGCCGACATGGAGGAGCCGGGGCAGACACGGGTCCGACTTGAAGAAGCCGGGGCCGCCTCGGCTTAGCTGGAGAAGCCGGGGCCGATGCGGAGGAGCCAGGGCAGACGCGGGTCCTGCTTGAAGAAATCGGGGCTGCCTCGGCTTAGCTGGAGAGGCCGGGGCCGACGAGGGTCACCGGGGCCGACGCGGAGGAGCCGGGGTAGACGCGGGTTCGACTTGAAGAAGTCGGGGCCGCCTCGGCTTAGCTGGAGAGGCTGGGGCCAACGCAGAGGAGCCGGGGTAGACGCGGGTCCGACTTAAAGAAGTCAGGGCCGCCTCGGCTTAGCTAGAGATGCCGGGGCCGATGAGGGTCACCGGGGCCAATGCGGAGGAGCCGGGGCAGACGTGGGTCCGACTTGAAGAAGTTGGGGCCGCTTGGGCTTAGCTGATCGTGCCACTTATTTAATTTTGTCATGATTACTAACGTGGCTTCATCAGCCATATCAGTACATACTATGCTGAAAAGAGTTGGTCATCCCTTTTACTGTCAATTAAAGCATAGATGTATCTTACCAAACAATTTACAATGACTCTTTCTAAAATAGAAGGTAAACCCAAACAACTCCCCTACTGTTTTTAGTTTTCTAATCATCTCTTAGTTTTGATACCTTTGATTAAAAATGAAATAAACTTGAAACTTCTCTGTCCACCAAAGATCCCTAAAATGCTGTGCAGCTTCAGTTTTGTAGGAATTGACCAAGGCAAAGCTAGCAAATAAACTACATGCCCAAAACTTTGTTCTGATTTCTTGCTGAAATTTCTTACCATTCAATCCTTGTTTGTGTCTCTTTCATCTTGAAGGCCTAGTGTTACATTCATTCACAAACCTTTTCATAAAGTCAAAAATCTGTATTGTTGGTCAGCCTAATACATCTTTTAGTCCTGTGCTAGGGTTGTCTTGTCTGTCAGAAAAGCCTTGAGGATGATAATATAGTGGATATACCCTAATCACTCAGGTTTGATTTGGTTTCCGGAACTCAGTTTCTTATAACATCTCCTACGCAATGCTAACTGAAAATATTTCTTCTCTTATTACTAAAATTCAGATTGACTTTTGTGTTACTAATATGAACCTTCCCTTTCTTCGACAAGCATTCAGTATCCATGCTCTCTGACACCATTGGAACAGAATATCAAGTGTTCCATAACATACAAATCCAATGGTGAATAAAGTCTATGACTTATTCTACTGGTTCAATTGGTAAAGTCACTGGGTTTTGGACCCAATGCTTGGGTCTGAATCGCACCTTATTGCATATCCTCTAAGGTAGTGTTTGATAGAAAAAAATTTATCCATGCATAAGTGTACGGGATAGAGTTTGTCCCCTGGCTATCCCTTGGCTATCCCATTGATCATATCAAATGCGAAAAGGCAAATTCATAGGATAACTTTTTTTTACTCTTATTTGGAGGGATAACCAGCTATTCCTGCATTTTCTAGGGAATAAATTGAGGGGATATCCAATGGTTAACCATGGATTATCCCTTTAGTTAACTTTATTCCCAGCTATCCCTTATAGTTATGGCTTTTGGGAATAAGAGGGGATATTCAAGGGATATTCCCTCTTATCCCCTATTTCAAACACTACCTAACTTTCTCTTTCTAGTTCTTTAAGAAAAAAATAAAATAAATATCTTCCATGATTTCAACTATCCCATAGAAACGTGGTGCTTGTTTTCATGGCACATTCGAAAATTTATCACGTTTGCACCACCATTAATTTGTGTCAAAGAAAATTTTCATTGCAACCTCTTATTTAGAGAACATAACTCAGAAACCCAGAAGCAGAGCAAAAAAAAATATTTTCTGTACAATCTTATTGCTATAATCTTCTTTTTTCTCTTTTGTATTTTTCGGTAATGCTTTTCATTTTAATATTTCAATTAATGTGCCTTCTCATGTGATCATCCTTTATTGAACTCAGGTAGAGTTGATAGTGGTGACAGATGGAAGCCGTATTCTGGGCCTTGGTGATCTTGGTGCTGAGGGTATAGGAATACCAATTGGAAATCTTGACATATAAGTGGCAGCTGCTGCCATTAATCCACAGAGAGTAAAAGGTTTCATTCAGTAGCTTGCTCCATTTGTATACGAGGGGCAGTAGAACCTCCAGAATTTTGTAGCTTTGATTTTGGGAATTCACATGCTGACCAGAACTGGAGTACCCATTAAGTTCTTCTCTCTCTTTTCAAATAAAGGATAGGTAAACTATTACTGGTTAATTCATTTTTTCTCCTTATTTTTCTTGTTGGTCTTAGTGATAAAGTAATGTCTATGGTTCTACTTTTTGTATCCAAACCTTTGCCATCCATATGGAAACTGTGGGAACTTAGTATTTTCCTTAATTTCTCTTATGACCTCATCAATTTAATGATTTCTTACAGATACTTCTAGTTATGCTTAATGTTGGAACCAGCAATCAAAAGCTTCTTGAAGATAGCCTTTGTGCGTAAGATCACCAAGCCTTCTCTTCGAAGATTACAAACACGAGGATAGGACTATAATTTTACTTCTTATACTTAAAAACTGTGAGTATCAACATATAAGGCTTCTTGGAAGATATTCCATGTACATAGCCTATAGAGGAATGAAACAAACAGATGGTGGAAATACATCGGTGTCGTGGAATGAATTAACTTGAGATGTTATATAAAACATGTGTCGTGGAATGGGTCATGGATGATTTTGATTGCCTAGGTATCAAAATATTCCCCCAAAATATCATAATCTTTGAAAAAATACCAAGAAATGACACCTTTTCATATTAGTTTTAAATAATTGATGAATTGATGAATAGGGGCTGATTAACAACTCTAATAAAAAATTATACTCAAGACTGAATTTACAAGATTATTTTTTAGTAAGACTAGTAAAAGATAATGGGAAATTTTAAAATTATACGCTAACTCAAATTTACACTTTAAACTTTAGTTTAGGTGAATTTGGGTTCAGTGCAAATGTTTACTTGTGATTAACATAAATTTAGAATCATTGATGGAAACACATGGATTCAGGTTAAGAATTGTAAGTTCTATTAGAATTTTAAAGGAATAACCAATGTTTTGGAAGTGGCTGTGGTATGTGGACGGTCAATACATTATGCGTATGCAGGTGTATATGCAGTTAGTATTTTAAATATTTAAAAATAAATGAAATATATAAATAAAATATAATAAAGTAATTATTTTCTGAATAACAATAGTATTAAGAATAATAACATATACCAATTAGTATTTGCTATTTATTACTTAATTCTTAGTAGCAATAATTATAGCATAATAAAAGATTAACATTAGTAATATATATTGCCCAAATTGGTTGAAATACATTAACTTGAATCTACCATGTTTGCAAGGATTTGTATAGGGGTGGCAAAATGAGAAAATAAAAAAAGCTGAATGAAGATATATTCTAATATAACAAGATTCTTAGAATAAAAATATAAGGGTAAAAGAACTTCGGAATATCCATATTTGCACATGCATATTATCACACATCACAGGCTCCTTCCTCTTGAATATATCATATCTAAAACATATTGAAAAAACACAATAAATTAGTGGTATATAATCTAAGACCAATCAAATAATGTGGAAGCTAATGCTTGAGTTTTGATTTTAGTGAGGAGTACTACATGCAAACCATACATCTACCATTAAATTACAATCAGAAAAACTTATTATCACTTCAGTAATATGAGAAAAACAATGATAACAAAATCATGGCTTGACCAATAAGCTTCAACTCACATTAACAAATTATCATTGGTTTGGAAAGAAGGGGAAAAAGGAAAGGATATACATAACATCCTCCACCTCCAGCACCAAGAAGAAGCCATGGATGGATTCATATTAAGAGAATTACTGTTTTAAACAATGGGGGCAACCTTTCAGGTGCTCATAATCATGTCCCCGACAAAACATATGCTTCTAAAAATTGGTGAAGGAAATGGTCTTGGTATTATAACAAACAATAAAAGGAAGCAAAAAAAAAAAAAGGGCATAAAAAGCCGATTCCCATTTACTAGAAATCTTGCGCCAACTGCAGTAGAGTGAAGTAGCAGTCTGCAGAAAAATAGACCTTCCAACTTGCAAAAATATCACCAGAAAAGAATTTTTTTCACCAATTAATACTACATTTTATTTCCATCTTGACCCATCTAATTGGCAAATAAAACTACAAAACATAGAATAAGTAGGACTTCTCAAATTTAAACAAATAAGAAGTTCACATTTTTGTTTAAGATATCCATCAAGAATATGTGGCAAATTATTACATAAATGAATGATTTAAGGGAGAAAAACACCGATATGATTAAGATGAAAAGGTTCCAGCAGAGTACACGTCAAATCAAATAGGCTGCATAAGAAGAGGGTTTTTAAGACACAAAAGCATAAAACAACAGCAAATTACAGGTATCTCTGCAAAATTAAATAGGAGGATTAAAGAAATTAACTATCAATAAGATTAATGGTTAATAAAATTGAAGTGGGTTACCTTACTTAATACCATCTACAGAGAATTTCTACAGGTTCTTGCAACTCCAGCATAGACATGGAGCCACAGACCCCAGTCATCCCCTAGGCAAGCCAAGCCATGTTAGAAGAGCAATGCGAGAGAAACTAGCTCAGGAACCAGGAAATTACTGCAAAACACTTGATAACGAGTATAAAATCAAAGACTCCCTTATTTTCAACAACATTTGATGCAATCCCTATCCCCGATCATCCTTTAGCCTCCAAAACTTAAGGTAAAGAAGCATTGAAAGCGGAATCTTGGGAAACATTGAGAACATAAATTAGAAAAAGTGAAGCAGGGGAAAACAGAGGCTCAGATTCATGATCGGATTCGGCATTGTATCTTTATTTTTAGTTACTTTCTCCAACTAAACGAAATCGGCTGCGAACTGTTGCCTGTCGAACAGCAGTAGTTCATCCAAGTTCGCCTTGCCGTCTGTGATTAACCGTTTGCCGCTTCACAATGCTGAAACCCCTCCGCCAACAATCATCACAGCCTCTTCTTGTGAAGTAATGAAAAGGAAAATAATAGACTAAACAGAACGGATCGAAGAGAGCGCAAGGTAGAACTTCGCGGCACTCATCAGCAAGAAGGGGAAAAAGAAGAAGTAGAAGCAAACTCAGACGCCCAGAGGAATTCTTGAATCGATGGGACCGAGAGATCTCCCCTACTATGCTCCTCCGTCCGGCGACCTCTCTGTCTCAAGATGGCCGCAGATGGGTTGCCTGCGGGACAGCAGACTCTCCAGAGCTGCCTCGCCTATCGTTCAAGAACAGAGAAGACGAGTAGAGGAAAGGAGACATGGGTTAGTTTTAAGAAAAACGAAAGACAAACTAATGGACAAGAAGCGCACTTTAGGATTTCGCCTTCCATTCCCAAGATAACGTGGAATTGGAGTAGGAGAAGACGAAAGAGAAGAAGGTCAAGAAGAGAGAAAGGGAGCGGCGCTATAGGGTCATGGCTAGCCGTTGCGACATACCGCACCACTCCATAAAGGGTCATGCGTACTATATTGCATTCTTAAAAAAAAAATTTTATTTATAATGCTTGATTTAATTTTTAAATATATTTAAAGTTTACAAATTATAATTTTTATGATAATTATATATATATATATAATCATACTTGAAAAAGATGGAAGGGTATTCTTGAAAAAAAAAGGACAGGAAAAAAAAAGATGGAAGGGAAATGCTTCTTTTGGCCTCCTCTACCAAATTAGTTAAATTTAATTAACTAGCACAAGAAAGGATTATATAAAAAAAACTCCATAAATAATGAGCTATTATATCTTAACTTGCCCAATGTGGTCATTATTAAAATAAACAAAAATAACATTCAAACATAATTAAACTTGCCAAATTATTAAAATTAAGCTATTCAAGCTTTATTCTACCAAAATATAGCAAAAGAGAAATTACAGCAACGAGATATGCTATACCTATAGTCCTTCCATCACTTCAACTATACTAGAATCTCCTCTTTAGTCTTTCAAAGCTTAATAGGATGGCCAACAAAATCTTATCATATGAATAATCTATGAATTGGAAATATACAGTCCTCCAAGTCTTGTTGAGAAGTAATACGCCAAGGATTGTCCAAAACCCAACTGCATATCCCGGTGCCATCCCAAGGTAAAACCAAACCATCTCGTCCTCACCTTCACTAGAGGTTCCTGGAGCCTGGGTGTTGCCATCACCATTTGTATCTTTTGGAACTCGATATGTCGTCTCATCACCTTCACATGTCTTCATTAGAGGTAATCCGCAAAGAAAAGGATTACCTATATAACTAGAAGGAGTATTAATAGTTTCGAGTTGTCTGCCAGTTGGAATTCTTCCTGATAAATTGTTATAGGAAAAATTTAAGAAGCTCAAAAAGCTTAAGTTGGTCAATGTAGAAGGAATTGCACCAGAAAGCTCATTTCTTGATAAATCAAGAGAGTCCAGTTGTAGCATGTTACCAATCTTTCTTGGTATTTCTCCCATTAAATGATTACCAGATAGGTTTAAGCTCATCAACGCAGGAAAACTAATTAGCTCCTCAGGAATACTTTCAGACAAGTTATTCTCTGAGAGGTCCATGACTGTAATCAATGC
Source organism: Calamus simplicifolius (assembly GCA_900491605.1). NCBI lineage: Eukaryota > Viridiplantae > Streptophyta > Magnoliopsida > Arecales > Arecaceae > Calamus > Calamus simplicifolius. Next base: position 76,557 of record UESW01000103.1, read on the forward strand.
AAGTGGTAAACTTTCATACATGTCTTCTCTTCCTTTGGTGTACAGTTTCATTTTATCTATATAGATTTCAGATAAATTCACATCAATAGGGTATCTAGTTACCATAGAACTAGAAAGCATGGTAGAAAAATTGCCAAAGCTCTTTGGTATGGCTCCAGAGAAATTGTTTTGCGAGAGATCGACGACATGTAGATTTTCAATCTGAGACAATTCCTGTGGAATATTACCAGCAAACATGTTTGATCGTAAGCAAAGCCGTTCCAAATTTGGTAGGCTTTCTGCTACCCAAGTTGGTAAGCTACCAGTGAATCTATTGCCACCAAGATCAAGGCCCATCAATTCCTTGCAACTCTTCAAAGATGAAGGGAAATCCCCAGACATATAGTTGTTGCTCATGTGTAAGAAATACAGACCCGAGGCAGAACATAGCCAACTAGGAATACCTCCCATGATGTTATTGTTTGATAAGAAGATAGCAACTAAGTATTTTGGGAAATGCTTCTCGCAAGGTGGGAGTTCTCCTGATATATTATTATTTGAAATATCAAGCACTTGTAAGTTCACCAAGTCACATAAAGATGAGGGGATACTGCCATTCATGCTATTTGTGGATAGATCAAGAGACACTAGATTAGGAAATATTTTGCTGATATTAGGAGGAATTGGTCCCCGAAATGAGGTATTCGTCAAAGACAGATAACGTATATTTGATGAAAAATGTGGAACGGTGCTGCTGAAGACATTATGGGAGAGATCTAGTTCTTCAAGAGAGGTGAGGTGCCATAACCATTCAGGAATAGAATCCAAGATTCCAGAATTGGATAAATGTAAATAAGTTAACTTTTGTTGAGTTCGAAGCCATAAAGGATATTTTGGGCCCACTGGACAAGAGCTCATGTCGATATATTCGAGTTGAAAGGGAGGGACCCAGTCAGAGCTCACATTTAGAACCAAGAAGTTGAGCTCTACTTCCAATTTCTTCAACCTTGTGAGGTTGGCAAAATGTTCCTCGGTCAGTTCACCCTCCAAAGAGTTATGAGAGAGGTCCAACATGGTCAGCCGTGAGACTTGTCCGAGACTTTTAGGAAGGGGACCAGAAAGCGAGTTCATTGAAAGGTCAAGATATGTGAGATTTTTAAGGCTTGCTATCCAATCTGGCAAGTTGCCAGTAAGAGAAGCTTTATATAAATCTAATTCATTTAAACTATTTCTGATGCATCCTGAAAAATATCTTCCAAGATCATCTAACCTTTGATTAAAATTGGATCCATAGAAATACAGGCTCTGTAACTTACAAAGACTGCTCAAGGTTTGTGGCATCCCAACTGAAAGATGAGAAGTACCACTGAGGTCGAGGGACTCAAGAGAGGTCAGGTTCCCAATGGCAGCTGGAATGGGACCTTGGAAGTCAGTATAACTTAGATCGAGATATTGCAGGTTCGACAGCTGAAATAGCCAGCTGGGTATTTTGGATTTGGTTGAGGATGACTGAAAAGAAAGATCGAAAAGAGATGTGAAGTTAACGTGTGCAAGGGAGAGGGGAAAGCTACTGAATACACAATTTGAGAAGTCCATAGAGCGTAAGGTGGGAAGCATGTTTAAAGCATCCAGCCAACCAGATGCCTTATCAAAGCTCACTTGTTCCATTCTAAGTTCTTGCAAGGAAGTGAGGCGAGAAAGCCAGTGAGCATTGTCTATGATAAGTGGCGGTGACTCATCAATGTAATCATAATAATAATAAAGATAAAGAAATTGCAGGCTGGAGAGATTTCCAAGCTGCTGGAGCATAGTTCCATCGGAAAATGACATTTCGAGCTCCAAAGCCTTCAACTCCTTGAAATCACCAATAAATGGTGGAATGCTTATATTCCCCTGCAAAGCCAAGTAATTCAGGTGCTGAAGACCGAGCAAAGATTGATTCATCTTACCACCAGATGATGACCAAACTTCTAATCTAGTGACATGTCCTGTCGTGTTGTCGCAGTACACACCTTCCCATCGACAGCAATTTTTTCCGACCCATGATGAGAATGGATATTCTGTTTGGTTGAAGCCTCTTGCGAACCCCTGCACAAGAGCTTCTCTCTCGAACTCTAGGCAATGGATGCTGGTGTGGACTCCACTAGTGCCATGGCCGAGTTTGATGAGTTGGAGAGAGATCAAAGAGAGTAGTAGCACTAAAAGTATGGTATATTTTGAAGCCATGATGACTTCCTTTTTCCTTGTTCTTCTACTGAAATGTCGTTGCTTTCCCGGTGTTATATAGAGCTATCTAGGCTTTGTGTTGAAATGGTCTTCGCACAAGGGGGTCAAATCTTCTATTAGCCTTTGGCCGAGTCCACGCTATCGATCCTACTAGACTTTGGCCGAGTCATTGTATCATTCAGTCATGATCCTGCTAGACTTTGGCCGAGTCCACGCTATCGATCATAGTGTCATTCAGTCATGATGCATGCAACTAGGCTTTACCCTTGGTGGAAACGTTTTGCGTAGAAGATGGGTGTGGATTCTGGCTCACAATTGTTGGTAGCTTTTAGTCAAGCACGTGCTGCAGAAAAGGAAAATATTATTCTATCGCTTTCATGCGGAAAGAATGGAAGGCCACAAGTTGGTTGCTTGGGTCGCCGGTCATTGTAATTAATTGAAATCTTGAAGCTTGGAAATAGACGGATAGACGTTGGAATAGCAACGACCCAATGCATACAATAATTAGTTTCTGTTCTGTGAGATACACACCAATGCGTCATTCAAACATACATGAAACAATAAGCTGGATTGGATTCTATCAAGTGCAACTCTTTGAATTACAATAAACAAATTGAACCTAGACTGATGGATAATTAGTCAAAAGAATTGAAGATCGGAAAGCAGGGGTTGCACTTGGTTTAGACTGATGGTTTAGAGTTTTTTTTTAGAATCAATCCAGTATGAATTAGTTTTTCAAACTGAGATTAAAAAAAAAAAAAACTGATTATTCTAGTAAACCTAATTGAACTGTGCTAAAAAATTTAGTTTAATTTATTGTTTTGCCAATATCTACTTTCAATAATGATAAGATTGAATTTTATAACAATTTTATGTAGCAGTCAATTGACAGTCTAGTTATTCATAATAAAAAAATATATATTTCTCACACAATTCAATTATTTACGCATTTTTATAATACCTCAATTTAAATTGTATTGCAAATAAAAGGCTTTATTTTTCAAGGAAAAGTGAGCAAAGTGGATTCTCCTCACTAATAATATTCAATCATTAATAAATGAAAGATTTATTTTGAAAAAGACAACAACAATAGATATGGACTCAAATTAACAGTAAACCATATAATTATATACAAGGTTTGGTCTAGTGTTTATTGATTTTTCTAAAGTTTTAATTGAAATTGAATAAACTATTTTGATTTCATTAATTTTTAAGTTGAAACTAAATAGAGTGATTTAAAAAAAAAAATGGTTGAAACCAAACCAAAAACAGTCATCTATGCATGATCTTTTGAAACAAAAGAAGATCTAAGCTCCAATTCATCAAACTTAAAACAAGCTGGACCATTTCACGTTATGCACAAACCTAAGCTGCTTGTCCCTATCTCACCCGTTTATCAAATCCAAAGGGATCAAAGTGCTTAGCTATGCCTAACGTTCCACTAATACTAAGGAGATGGTTGGAGCATGTTTATACGCATGGAGATCATTTTTTTTTTTTTTCTCTCTCTCCTTCTGTCTCTTCTATTTTATGATTTTCTTCTCCATAAAAATCTCAAATACATGTCTATTTTTTAAAAATAAAAAAATTATCTTTCAATTTAAAAAATTTAAAAAAAGATCAATGAGGATGATTGGTGAATAACGATCTGACAACATGTGATAGAATGAGACCTATCTACACCTTGAATCGCAACTTGAAAACTTCCCCAATGGAGGGAGGGGGTTAAAAAAGGCAGCCCCTCCTTTACGCACAACAAAAGCTTTCCTTCTAATCTAGAGTTCTCGAAGAGTTTGAAACGTACGTATATCCACCATTTCTTAGATATATATCCTACTTTTTATCATTTTTTTCTAAGAACGAAGACTGAAGTCAGTCAAGCATAAAATTGTTCAGTCACGCTACATGTTATGCCGTAGAAGATGGGAGCGGACTACAGCTCACGACTGTCGCCACCTTCAGTCAAGTGAACGCTGTAGAGAAAAAATTTCTTCGATCGCTTTCATGTCCAAAGAATGGACCGATCATGGTTTGCGTGGATGGAACGTCGAAGACTGACGGGCATTGGAATAGCAATAGTACCTTGACCTAGTAATTAAGATGGACATCCAAATAGTTTATCTGTTCTGTGAGCTTAAAAAACCAGTCCCATTTAATTCAATTGTGTATAGAAGAATCAGCTGGACTGGATTTCATCAAGCATAAATCTTTGAATTGCTGTAAACAAGCTAAACCTAGAGGATATAATTAAGCGATATCAATGATAATGTTTACAAAAAAAGACTAGAAAGTTGCCGGTCATTGCATCATGCAAGAAATTGCGGCACCATGAATATTTTTTCTTAAAAAAAGAAGCCCCCAAATGTCCAGTCCAACAAATTTAAAAGCAAGATATAGCCCATTTTACATTAGCACCCCGCCCACAAACCCAAGTCCCTTATCCCTATATTAGTTTTTTTTTTTTTTAGGTGTATTCAATTCAGTTTGAATTAAATTTTTAAAATCGAGATCGAAAGCAAACTGTCTGTTCTAGCAATCAACCTAGAGAGCTTTATTTTGCTAAAGCACAAAAAAAATTATTTGTAGAAATTAGCACAGGCTGTTAAGATTTTCAGCTGATTTTTGTTGGTCTAAAATTTGTTGACAGCTAAAACTATTTGGATTGAATTATGAGCTAAAAATGCTACTTACTAACTTAAATAGCTTGCTTGTACATACAGTCCTTAACTAGCTGATGTGTCACTATGTGGATAGTCAATATATTCGTATCAGAATAATGTGTCACCTATTCCATAAATTTTAATAGGATCCATGTAATGAGATGTCAGCAATCCAACATCTAACAACATGAGGAACTAAATTATACCAACTAAAAGTTTGGTAACCAAAAGTATATTTTAACCTATAATTAAATAAAATAATCTTAATTTTGAATACGTGATTGGCTTGCAACTCAGTGTGATGCATTGGCCATTGCAAAGGAACTAATGTTTGTAAGATATTTGTGAATAATAAACTGACATTAGAAGTGTGAGAATTCTATCTATGTGGAATTATAACTCAAACCTCCATCAATGAAAAATCAGCTTTAATTTTCTTTACACAGTGAAAGATTTTCTCTTAACCTTAGAGTTTGAACAATATCCAATTATTGGGCATTCTACTTTTTATTGTTTTGTCTAAAATTTAGATAGAAGTTAGTCAATGAAGAAGACCAATGACCTCTGAGATGGAAACATTATCCAATTCCACACGGTGTAAGGGTCAATCAATCAATATGCCATTCAAACATGATACAATCAGACTTTATCCCTTGTGAAAAAGTTGGCCATGTTACACTGTGGAAGATGGATGTGGATCAACTATAGGTCACAATCGTAGCTAGCATTAGTCAAGCACATGACATGGAAAAAGTTTCTGTTATCACCTTTTTATGGAAAGAATAGAACACAAATACAGGCATTGCTTGCGTTCTTCGTCATGGTTTGCATGGATAGAAAGTTGAAAACTGAAGTCATCTCCCGTGTTGGATGGGAAAAATTGATTTGAGAGACTTATAAGAGAAGTCATCTACTACTAATTAACTTGGACCCTTCATGTGGAAGGAATGGAACACAAACAATGATAAATTGTTTGAGTTTCTGATCACGACTGCATGGATAGAACTAATATTTGAACAAAGAATAGAACAGTTGGTCAAGGATGAATGAAAAGAAAGATCTGAAATAGATGTAAAGTTAACGTGTGCAAGGGAGAGAGGAAAGCTACAGAATACACTATCTGAGAAGCCTATAAAGCGTAAGTTAGGAAAGATGTTTAGTGCATCCAGCTAGCCAGATGCCTTATCAAAAATCATGTATCCCATTCCAAGTTCTTGCAAGGAAGCGAGACGAGAAAGCCAGTGAGCATTGTCTATGATAAGTGGTGGTGACTAATCAAGGTAACTATAATAATTAAGATAAAGAGATTGCAGGCTGGAGAGATTTCCAAGCAGTCTGGGCAGAGTTCCATCGCAATGTAACGTTTCGAGGTCCAGAACCCTCAACTCCTTGAAATCACCAATAAATGGTGGAATGCATATATTCCCAGCCAAAGCCAAGTAATTCAGGAGCTTAGGACTGAGTAAAGATTGATATACCTTACCATTAGACAAATCCCAAACTTCTAATCCAGTGATGTGTCCTATCGTGCTGTTGCAGTAATTTTTTCTAACCCATTGACAGCAAATTTTTTTGACCCATGATGATAATTTCTGTTTGGTTGAAGCCTCTTGCGAACCCGAAAAGAGCTTCTCTCTTGAACTCCAAGCAATGGACTAGAATCTCAAATAACAGTGTGAGACCTATGTACTTGGAATAGAATCTCAAACCTTCGTCAATAAAAAAAATTAGCACTTTCTTTCCACATGGTGAAAATGTTTCTTTTTAACCATTCCTTGGATGTCCTACTTTTTGTTGTTCTTTCTAGAATGCAGATTGAAGTCGATCAATGGAGAAGTGAAGGAAACTTTGCCCGATTCCACGCAATTGATAATTAATTAATATAACGACCAATCAATCATAGCATCATCTAGTCATGATCCAACTTTCGAAAATAATATTTTTGGTAACGCTCTAGAATGCTCAAGGAGAAATGCTGGGAGTGAGAGAAGTTTCTATAATATCATTTCTATTAGCTTTCCTCACTCACTCAATAACTCACTACAATATGTCCTATTTATAGATATAAAAAGTGACTATTGATCTTCCCTCATTAATATATCATAATGAACCTTTTAGACTTTCCATATGACTTTTGGTTACTCTTCACTCTTCAGATTTTAATGTGACTCTTCATTTTCTGCAACTATAGTTAATTCTTCAGAATTTATTATGACCTATCGGTTTCATCACCACAATTAAGTTTACCATTTCCAACACCCCCTTTTAAACTTAATTGTCTTGTTCATCATATCTTCAATACTGATTTGGACCGCAACCCGGAGGAAAATCTCTTATTGCAAATGTCCTTCTCATTGATGTATGACGTGGATATCTTGTATCTTCTTCAATCATCCTTTCTTCATCTTCTATAATAACTCTTCTATTCATTGTCAGCTTCAGCTCATTTAATTCTTTAATACCATCTTGATATTTGTTCTTCAGCTTTCATAGGCTTCATGCAAATCTTGCATTGCTATCTTGACATCTTCAATTTCCTGAAAATGAACATCTTTCACAGTAATATTATAAGTATTTTTCAAATAGATAATTGCTTGTAATGCTACAGAATTTTCTGCTTCCTTCTTTGAAATAGAAACTGGACCATCAATCATAAAACTTTCACTTATATCTTCAAAAATGACTGTTGCCATAAAACTTGGAGAATGATCTGGTCCAAACTTCTTACTTGTATACTTTGCTGAAGAAAAATTTAGTTTTTCAAGCATTTCTTTGAGCATTACCTTGTATGGCGCAACCACAACTATTACCTTTTCATCCTCCATTTTGCTCAATTGGTGTTGAATTTTCTATTCGTCAGCCTCTGAAGACTGCTCTTGTCTTCTTTTTCTTTTGCAAAGTCTTGTTATCTTAGACTTACACACTTCTCAACGGATTCCTTTGATCCGGAGACTTAACACTTAGATGGAGGATATGAACTTCTTCACGCCAGGCTCTTGGGCTATCTTGCTTTCTTTGATACCACTTGGTTGGAAATCAACCAGGCTCTGATATAGCTGGGGATCAACCAGGCTCTGATACCACTTGTTGGAAATAAGGTGGGCACACAAGGAGCTCTGATACCACTTGTTGAAAATAATATTTTTGGTAGCGCTCTAGAATGCTCAAGGTGAAATGCTGGGAGTGAGAGAAGTTTCTATAATATCATTTTTATTAGCTTTCCTCACTTACTCAATAACTCACTACAATATGTCCTATTTATAAATATAGAAAGTGACTATTGATCTTCCCTCATTAATACATCATAATGAACCTTTTAGACTTTCCATATGACTTTTAGTTTTACATCATGACTCTCTTCAGATTTCAATGTGACTCTTCAGATTTCAATGTGACTCTTCATTTTCTGCAACTATAGTTAATTCTTTAGAATTTATTATGACCTCTCGGTTTCATCACCACAATTAAGTTTACCATTTCCAACACCAACTAGACTTCGTCCAAGTCCATGCAATCAATCATACAATGCTAGGAACTGAATCTATACTAAGAATCTATTTATTTCTTCAACTTTTGCTATTGCTGCTAGATTGAAAACCTACCTGCCCTTGGGTAAAATAGTGCGCTGGGAATCGAGGGGGAATACCCTGGACATAATAACTCATCAGTTGGGGGTTATATTGCCTTACCTTTTGATCTACTGCCCTTGGGTAAAATAGTACATTGGGAATCAAGGGGGAACACCCTCGTCATAATAACTCAATGATTGAGGGTTATATTGCCATGCCCTTTGATCAATTTTTATTAATAAAACAAAAAATAGAAAACTTTTTTTTTCAAATTAAAATCATCTAGTTTGGAACCAACTATTTTTGAATAAAAATTAAGAAATCTCATGGTATGAGATGCCATGGCATTTATTATTAAGGATGTGTAAATTCACAGTTTTAACAACTTTGGATCTCACTCAAAAAGACTAGAAAAAAAAGGTGTTATTTATACTCATTAATTATGTATAAGTATTTAAGATTTATCTAGCATAATCAATATGGAATGAAATATTCATTCATAAGCAGCTCCAATAGAGGTCATTTGCAGTGAACTCTAACCGATGTAAGCCATGAGTTGTATCCACTAATATCATTTATAACAACTCAAAATCTTATATAAAAAAAGTTAGCTAAAAAGTGTTATTTTGGCTCCAAAATCTCGTATAGGTGTCTAAGTTTTGATAAGTGCATCATCAATGCAGAACAAAACACTTATCTGTATGGAACCTCGTAGAAGTCTTCTTTGAAATTGGATAGAAATGTTCCTGCACGTACCTTTACTATATCCACTCAAATAAAGCTTGTATACTAATTAAGGCAATATTAGAATAACTAGAAAATAATGTCAAAATATAGATAAACAAGTAAATAATTTTTTTAAATAAAATTAGGATGAGCAATGATACTTAATAATCTTTTTAATTGTGTTTAAAAATGTTAAACTTGTTGGTGCCACAAAATCCTATTGTAGCTATTACTAAGGATACAAATGAGCCTAGTCGAAGGTTGACCCATGATCAGATCCGATCCTGGTCTTATTAGACTCAACTGATTCATATTTAAAGATCTATGAGTTTGATTAAATTGGAAAATTAGATTTGATCTAAATCTCGGGTCAAGTCTAAGTCTTATATTTTTTTGACCTGATTTAACCAATATATATCATTCAAATCTAATTTTGATTAATAGAAAATAGAGCTGATTTTGATCTAACTAAATCCATATATTTTTATGATTTAAATCTTATTTTCCTTCACTCTCATTTTTTTTACCAATTCATTGAATGAACTTTCATTAAAAGTAATCCTTCTTCTCAACTTAACAACTAGAACTCCTCTAATTTATTTTTACTTAATTATTATACCTAAATATTTATATTTTATTATTTATTAGGTAAAATACAGATTAGTACCATGTGATTTAAGCATTATCAAATTATACCCAAATGGTTTGAACTGTTACATTTAACTATCATATATTTTAGTGCTATTAAATTATACCAATGTGTAATGAGATTCAATTAAAATATGTTAAAAGAGAGACTCAGTTAAAATACACTAAGATTTTGTAGTTTTATCAAATTTAGTAACTAGCTCATTAGTCTAGACATGGGCCCATGTTTTAAAGATCAAGGAACAAAAGATATGAATAGTCAACTTGTCCAATGCGAATCCAAGTAATTCACCTAAAACTAAGCATAGGTTGATTTGTCTGATATCCTTAGAAGTTTTAATATTTGATCAATCTATCTTACAACTTTGATCTCCAAAAATTTTGAATACAATCAATGAAGAATGAGGTATATTCTTTAGTGAGCCAACTTCCCAAATTGGTCATTCACAGCATCATAAGGTGGAAAAGACGGTCTTTTTTGAACCGTAAATTAGGAAGTTGCCCCTTGAAATTTAATAATGCAGGAAAAAAAATATACAAAAAATCACAAAACTGCATAGCTTTTAGTAGGTTGCCATTGCACTGCTTAATTCCCTATGGACCATTATTCTTTTTTTTAAAAAAAAATTCTTTATGAAAGATTAGATGGAATTCAGCTTGTAGATTTTAAGAAATTCACATCCAAACATATTTTGGGGTGAGAAGGTCCTTGAGTTCAGATCCAGCCAAATGCTTGTAAGATATCTCTCCAAATAGGATAACACTATTTTGCGATAGATATGTGTGACAAGGTGCTCTTGGAATATAATGGGACAAAGGATCTCACTTTATATGTTCTACCATTGAGGTGAGGGAGATGCTTCTTTTGGCCTCCCCTACTGGATTAGTTAAATTCAATTAACCAACAAAAAAGGGATAACAAAAAAAACTCCATAAATAATGAGCTATATCTTAACCTGCTCAATGTGGTCATCATTAAAATAAACAATAATAACACTCGAACATAATTAAATTTGCCAAATTAATTAAAATTAAGCTATTCAAACTTCATTTTGCCAAAACATTGCAAAAGAGAAATGGTAGCATAAGCAACAAGGCGAGTTATACTACTACAATCGTCACGACACTTCAACTACACCAAAGCAATGCATATTGGTCATGACTTCGTCCTTGAAGAAATCTCCTCTTAAGTCTTTTGAAGCTTAATAGGATGACCATGGAAATCTTATCATATGAGTTATCAACAAATTGAAAATACAATGTCCTCCAAGTCTTGTTGAGAAGTAAGACACCAAGGATTGTCCAAAATCCAATTGCATATCCTGGTGCTATCCCAAGGTAAAACCAAACCATCTCGCCCTCACCTTCACTAGAGGTGTCTTGAGTTTGGGCATTGCCATCACCATCTGCATATATTGGAACTTGATTTGTCATCCCATCACCTTCACATGTCTTCATTAGAGGTAATCCACAAAGAAAAGGATTACCTATGTAACTGGAAGGATCATTAATAGTGTCGAGTTGTTTCCCCGTTGGAATTCTTCCTGATAAATTATTGTAGGACAAATTCAAGGAGCTCAAAAAGTTCAAGTTGTTCAATGTAGAAGGAATTGCACCAAAGAGCTCATTTCTTGATAGATCAAGAGATTCTAATTGTAGCATATTGCCAATCTTGTTTGATATTTCTCCCATTAGATGATTGCCAGATAGGTTTAAGCTCAGCAATGCAGAAAGACTAATTAGCTCCTCAGGAATACTTCCACATAAGTTATTCTCTGAGAGGTCCATGATTATAATAGTTGGAAGTGGTCGACTTTCATACAGGTCATCTCTTCCTCTAGTGTCCAATACCATTTTATCTCTGTAGCCTTCAGAATAAAATAGATCATCAAAGTATATGGCTAGCATAGGAACGTAAAGCCAATGCTTAGGATCAAGAGCCTGCATGATGGAAAAATTGCCAAAGCTCCTCGGTATGGCTCCAAAAAAGTTGTTATGTAAGAGATCGACAACATGAAGATTTTCAATCTGAGATAGTTCTTGTGCAATTTCGCCAGCGAACATGTTTGATCGTAAGCGAAGCAGTTTCAAATTTGGTAGGCTTTTTGCTACCCAAGTTGGTATGCTACCACTGAATCTATGGCCACCAAGATCAAGGACCATCAATTTCTCACAGCTCTTCAAAGATGAAGGGAAATCCCCAGACATATAGTTGTTGCTCAATTGTAAGAAATACGGACTAAAGGTAGAACAAAGCCAACCAGGAACACCTCCTATGATGTTATTGTTTGATAAGACAAGAGCACTTAAGGATTTTGGGAAGTGCTTCTCACAAGGTGGGAGTTCTCCTGATAGGTTATTATTTGAATATCTAGCACTGTTAAGTTCACCAAGTCACATAAAGATAAGGGGATGCTGCCATTGATGCTATTTATGGATAGATCAAGAGACATTAGATCAGGAAATATTTTGCTGATATTAGGAGGAATAGAATCCAAGATTCCAGAATTGGATAAAAACAATTCAGTTTACTTCCATTGAGTTCGGAGCCACGAAGGGAATTTTGGGCCTACTTGAGAAGAGCTCATGTCGAGACATTCGAGTTGAAAGGGAGGGACCCAGTTAGAGCTAACATTTAGAATGAAGAAGTTAAACTTTACTGCCAAGTACTTCAACCTTGTGAGGTTAGCAAAATGTTCTTCGGTCAGTTCACCCTCCAAAGAGTTATGAGAGAGGTCCAAATAGGCTAGCTGCGGGACTTTTCTGAGACTTTTAGGAAAAGGACCAGAAAGCGAGTTCATTGTAAGATCAAGAGCTGTGAGATTCTTGAGGCCTGCTATCCAATCTGGCAAGTTGCCACTAAGAGAAGCATTATATAATTCTAATACATTTAAACTATATCTGATGCATCCTGAAAAATATCTTTCAAGATCATCTAACCTTTGATTAAAACTGGATCCAGAGAAATATAGGTTTCGTACCTTGCAGAGATTGCTCAAGGTTTGTGGCATCCCGACTGAAAGATGAGAAGTACCACGGAGGTTGAGGGACTCAAGAGAGGTCAGGTTCACAATGGTAGCTGGAATGGGACCTTGGAAGTCGGTATAACTTAGATCAAGATATTTGAGGTTCAACAGCTGAAACAGCCAGCTGGGTATTCTGGATTTGGTCAAGGATGAATGAAAAGAAAGACCTAAAATAGATGTGAAGTTAAACGCGTCAAAGGGAGAGGGGAAAGCTACCGAATATACAATCTGATAAGTCTATCACTACAAGAAAATGTCAAAATAGTGACGAAAATTAGTGATGGAAATTTTCGTCACTAAATTGTGACGGTTTAGTAACAAAATAGTGACAAAAAATTAAAATCAATGATGGATTAGTTTTTTCGTCACTAAACTGTCACTAAATTAGTGACGGACTATTACATCCGTCACTAATTTAGTGACGGATTGCCCTTCCATCACTAATCCATAACAAATTAGCGACGAAAGAGCAATCCGTCACTAACTTGATGATGGATTGCTTTTTCGTCACTAATCCGTCACAAATTAGTGATGGAAACAATCGTCACTGATTAGTGACGAATTATTTTCCGTCACTCATCCATCAAAATTAGTGATAGATGGGAAATTCATCACTAATTTAGTGACGGATTGCCCTTCCGTCACTATCCATAACAATTTAGTGAGGAAGAGCAATCTGTCACTAAATTAGTGACGAATTAGTGATGGATATTTCTTCCGTCACAAATTAGTGACGGATGAAATAATCCGTCACTATGATGGATGAGGCAATCCGTCACTAACTTAGTGATGGATTACTTTTTCGTCACTAATCCATCATAAATTAGTGATGAAAAACAATCGTCACTAATTAGTGATGAATTATTTTTCATCACTAATCCATCAAAATTAGTGATGGATGGAAAATCCATCACTAAATTAGTGACGGAAGAGCAATCCGTCACTAAATTAGTGATGGATTGCCCCATCCGTCACTAATTAGTGATGGATTGGCCTTTCGTCACTAATCCGTCACAAATTAGTGACGGATGAAACAATCCATCACTAATTTTGTGACGGATCCATCACTAACTTAGTGATGGAATGCTTTTTCGTCACTAATCCATCAAAATTAGTGATGAAAAACAATCGTCACTAATTAGTGACGAATTATTTTCCGTCACTAATCCATCAAAATTAGTGATGGATGGGAAATCCATCACTAATTAGTGACGAAAGAGCAATCCGTCACTAAATTAGTGATGGATTGCCCCATCCGTCACTAATTTAGCGACGGATTGGCCTTCGTCACTAATCCGTCACTAATTTAATGACGGATTGCCCCATTCGCCACTAATTTAGTGATGAAAGAGCAATTCGTCACTAATTTAGTGACGGATTTCTTCATCCATCACTAATTTAGTGACATATTGCCCTTCCGTCACTAATCTGTCACAAAATTAGTGACGAAAGAGCAATCCGTCACTATTAGTAACAAATTAGTGACGGATTGCCCTTCCGTCACCAAATTTATACTTTTAACATTTTTTTATTGAATGAGAAGAAAGAAAGTAAAATAAAAAAATTTAATAACTTATAATAATAATAAAATTTTTATTATAAAAATTGCATGTCTATATTTTTTTAAAAGAATTAATATTAAAATAAAAAATAATAAATTTTTTAAAATTTTTCTTCATAATCGCTTTAATTTTTTTAAAAAATTAGCAATCTAACATTTTTTTTAATTTTATTTTTTCTTTTATTTCTTTCTTTTCTCTTTTTTTTTTCTTTCTTTCTACTTGCCTCTCCATCAAACACAGTGCAAGCTTTATCACCGCTTAGAGTTGTTACCTAATCTCGTACCCTCTAGGCCCCACAATTAATGAAGTAGCGGTGGAAGGCAGTCTCAATGTCTTTCTTTGTCTTGAGCGATCTTCTGAACCACTACAGCATTTGCTCTTATTAACATATTATATAACGTTAAACAAAATTATAGTATTACACCGACACGTAGAAATTGTAATTAGTGGATATACGAAGCATTGAAATTGGGATTTTGGAATTTGCTAAGCTGCGTGTGGACGAGAGGGGATGTCGTTGGCCGTCAAACACGGGCACGTTGCTTGCCTGGAGGAAGGGAGTGTTGAGAGATGTCCCTTGGAATTCTCAACACCTATGAACGGCTTTAAGATCATATTTTAATTTTGAAAAAAAATATATTTTTTATTTTCTGATTTTTAAAGAAATATTTAATAAAAATTATTATTTATTTTTATTATAAATAATAACTTTTAAAAGAATAAATAAAAATAAAAAATCTTTGTTTTTGTTAAATGTTAATATATAAAAAATTATAAAATATAAAATAAATAAATTTGGAAACATAGGAGAAACATTTATCAGACATTTCCACCCCTGGGCCGAGAACTTCTCGGCCCACAAATATCAGAGTCGGGTGACATAGGTTTCCTCTCCTTTGATAACCCCCCCCCCCCTTGCGAGCATTTTGATACCCCCGCCGCACCCGCGTTCTGAAGCTAGGTTTACCTCCCGCCACGCCCGTTTCTGTCTCCCCCCTAGATGCGGTAGGCTCCTTCTCTGATCCCCCCCAAGCTAGGTTTACCTATGATCCCCCCCCCCCTCGGCAGGCTCCTTCTCTGATCCCCCCAGATTCTTCTTTGATCCCCCAAGCTAGGTTTACCTCTGATCCAATCGTCGGCATTGATTTGATCTCTTTTGTATTCGGTTTGATCTAATGAAGAAGTTTTCTGAATTGTAGTGGAAGGATCTAGGGAAGGGGCTTTGATAGGTATTCCAGCCTTCTGAAGGTCAGTGTCCCAAGTAGAGAGATTCCAGCTGATGCAGAGCAGTGTGTCTCAGAAATCTTGAGTAAGTAGTCTTCAATCTGTTCTTCTATTTTTGATTTTATGTATGCCGACCGTACCTTGTTTTGAGAATGAATCAGCTCTTCCATTTTTCCTTTAGTTATTCAAAGTCATCCTCCCCTTTAGAGAGGGGGAGAAACGTGAGCTTGGGAAATTTTAGCATGTTCTACATGTTCTACATGGGAAGTAATATTAGCATGTCATGAAATAAGCTTGAGATTGTTTTAATCTGTTGATTTGCTCATTTTCAGTTAGCAGAAAACAGTCATGCATTTGTTTTAATGTTGATTTGCTCAACATGAATTGTCTGCTTTTGTTCTGCTGCTTCTGGTTGGGATCACGTGGATGGAATGCAGGCCTCATGGTGTTGTCCCTATCTTCTCTTACCTTATTGTCCTACACTTCGGAGTGCAACCGTTGTATCGATTCTTATTCCGTGGATAAGAGGATGTGTTATGCATCTTGTTTCAGAGCCCAAGTGCTCATCTGTTGCTTTATAGTGATTGAAGTTTTGTTTCTGTAATGATGTATCACTCTTACTTTTCCAGAATTTCATTGCTTCCCTGTTGCGGTGCCAAACCAGCACTAATCCTTCCATCGAGAGTTGGTTAACGGAGCCTAATAGTTAGGGAAGCTTGAAGCTTTAATGCTTCTCTCTCTTTAATTGAACTTAGGTTAGAGTCTGTATGCCAAATTGTAGATGTGTCTGTTTGGAGAGCCTTGAGGTTGGTCCATCTACACCCTGTTGTGCTTCAATTTTTTTTTGATGGAAAATCGGAGGAAGGAGCCTCCCCCAGATATATTAGAACACTACAAGAAAATACTGAAATTGCGACGCAAATTTAGCGACGCAAAATTGCGTCGCTAAATTGCGACCACTTTGCGACGCCTTTTGACAACAAAATATTGCGACGCATTAGCGACTCATCAGCGACTCAATTAACCAAAAAATCCAAAAAAAATTATATTTTTAATATTGCGACGCAAATATTGCGTCGCAATATTTTAAATTAATTTTTTATAAAATATAAATATCAATAAAAAATATTGCGACGCAAATATTGCGTCGCAATATTTTTAAATTAATTTATTAAAAATAAATATCAATAAAAATTGCGACGCAATACTTGCGTCGCAATGTTTTAGCAGAATTAAGAAAATTAAATTTTTAATATTGCGACGCAAATATTGCGTCGCATTTTAAATTAATTTTTTATGAGGTATAAATGTATTAAAAATATTGCGACGCAAATATTGCGTCGCAATATTTTTAGCAGAATTAAATATTTTAAATTTTTAATATTGCGACGCAAATATTGCGTCGCAATATTTTTAAATTAAATTAATTATAAATATCATTAAAAATATTGCGACGCAAATATTGCGTCGCAATATTTTTTAAATTAATTTTTTATGAAATATAAATATCAATAAAAATATTGCGATGCAATATTTGCATC
>UESW01000104.1:0-89788 GCA_900491605.1 Calamus simplicifolius
TTTGATAGCATTTTAGAATATATAATAGCTAAATATTAGTGTAGGATCAAACTATATGGGTATAATTTGATGAAATTTAAAGCACACTAAATCTATAGACCCATTACATATATCATAGTATCAAAAACTGCTCAACAAGACCCATATATTATCTCCATGGCTTGAAAATATATATCATGTGAACGTTTCCTCGTTTAGTTACCTGGGAATGTTTAAAATTACATTCAAAAGCCTGAATTGACCATTAAACCTTTTGTTACTAGGGAAACATGCACAAGCCTGATTTGTATGTATGCCACACTAACTTTGAAGTCGCTGTCTGCAAGGGGCATGCTGCACAAAGCAAAAACAATACGGTCCTAACAGAATTGAACTTTAGCTATCACAAAAGCCTCTTCCCTTTCCAACAGAAATGTTTTCCTAAATGATTATAAAAATATGGTCATAATTTTAAAAGCAGAATTCCTATTATATAGATGTGTATGGTTTCAACACCTAGTGAGTTCAACGAGAGAAACTTGATAGACCCAATGAAGTTTGATTTCAGAAAATCCACCAAACATAGGTACCTCATATCAAGGAATATAATTTATAGGAACATCCTAAACTACTAAAGCAATAAGCATGGCACTTGAATTCAATACTTCCAACTTTCATAGAGAACAAAACACTATTTCTTCAGTAACAATCAGTCAGCACCAATCATCTCGAAGGTAAAATCAGATACAAATCTCAGAAAGTATGAGTTTCAGTTAAACATCAAAAATACAGACATTCTAAGTAGAAACTCAAGCGCACAAGCAGCTGGGGAAAGAGTAAACTGAAAAGAAGTAAAGGCAATGCAGTATGATAGTGCTATCAGTATCCATGTCAGAAGCACTGACCGGAACAATCCCTACTCTATCTGATATGCACTCTGCACACAGAAGAATGAATGAGTGGACACATGGTGAGATACCGCTTTATGATCATTCCTTGGTTTCTTCCTTCG
The DNA here is from genome assembly GCA_900491605.1 of Calamus simplicifolius. NCBI lineage: Eukaryota > Viridiplantae > Streptophyta > Magnoliopsida > Arecales > Arecaceae > Calamus > Calamus simplicifolius. Next base: position 992 of record UESW01000104.1, read on the forward strand.
TTTTGCACTCGGTTTCTTCCTGGGTTTCTTCGTCGGATTCTTTCTTAGTTTCTTCCTTCGTTTTGCACTCGGTTTTTTCCTGGGTTTCTTCGTCGGATTCTTTCTTAGTTTCTTCCTTACTTTCTTCCTTTGTATCTTCATTGGCAGCCTTGCTGTCATCGACTTTGTCAGCAGTCACAGCATCATTGGAATTCTGTGTCTTCCCCAGCAGTATCTCGATCTACATTCAGAAAGATTATGGTAAATTGCTACTCATAGCACAATTCTTCTATATGTCGAACAAACTGGGGAATAAGAGTCAAGATAGGGCACCTTAGCTTTCCGGACAAGGCGGCCGTTGGTCTCATCTTTGGTGCCAATTGTCGATGTCAAAATCTCTGCTCCCATTACAAAAAACTACATGAGAAAATCTATCCAATTCCAGAGTTTACCAAAAGAAGAATTCAGGTGCTGTGCTTACTTTTCTCAGTAGCCAGGCCATTGTTCTTCAGTATTTCAGCAACAGTAACAACAGTGCCAATAGCTGAAAACCAACAAGATACGATCAAGAGCTCATCAATGATCATGCCAGATAGATAGAGTTGTTTTCTCCATTTCATCGAGTGTAAATCAAGAATATATGATATGGGCTGCCATGGTATTTCCATCACAAAAAGACAATCCAGGAAACTGAAGATTCAAAAAGGTTCAAGAACAATGGCAATTAAGAACAAAGAATTCGTGTATCTGAAATGCCCAACCAATCAAATAATCAAGAAGCAACAGTATGTGTTTGATGTTATCATATCACAAGAAGATAATCTAGGAAATTATATTCTAGAAGAATATTTTTTGCAATGAAAGAAATCACATTTAGAAACACAGCTTTCATGTATCTAAAACAACACAAGAATGTGCCCATAAAAACCTCCAATCTCATCAGGAAGCACCGATACTACCAACCAGATCACTATTCCAAAGACCAGATATTAAAAGACAAGTAAGAAAGAACACATTGAAAGCAGCAAAAAAAAGCAATTTGATTCAAGAAAGTTCTGAAAACAATTATTTAAAGAGATTGTTATAGAGGACATCTCAAGAACGGAAGGAAGGAAGAAACATATCCAATCGAGTGCATTCTCTTCAATATTCTCTTCTTTCTATTGCTCCATCCATGGAAAATAAGAACAGAAAATGAAAATTATTAAAAAAAGATCGGATCGAGATAAATCCAATACCCATTCCCAGCGCAGAGAGCTCGATCTCGTTGTATTGCTGCATGTACCTCTGCAATTTAATTCCATAAAAACGAAATCAGTGCAAATAGAATTCTCCACCGAATTAGATTTCTTAAAATGGAAATTAAATCCAGATCCCTAAATAGGGTGACAAAAGATATCTGAACCTTTCGCCAAAAAAAAAAATGAAAAGAAAGAAAAACTAATCATAAAGAACGTCACCCGAAAAAGACACAGAGGAAATTCCAACCCGATCAAGACTCCAAAGAACATATGTTTTTGGGAAACATAATCTTCCCAGGAATCTGTACTAAAAAGCGTTCTTGATGTAATTATCCAAATCGAGAAATCAAATTACATCACGAAACTAAGAAAACGATTAAGAAATCGAATCATATCAGATGTCTGAACCATTTCGCCTCGTCGAAAACAGAGCAAGAAGAAAATGTTAGCAGGAAGACGATCGAAACCGCTAGAAAGCATCTCAAGAATCAATACATAGGGCGAGAAGAAGGAAAAATTACATCAGAGAACTATCAAGAACTCAAACCATATCAGATATTCTTGCTCTAATCCACTAAATTCAAGAAAATACGGCTAGGAAAGAAAGAGATCGGAACCTTGGCGAGATTGACGTAGAAGTAGAGCGGCTTCTTGTTGGTGGAGACCTGGATGCGGTTCTTCTTGCCTTGCGGCACCACCGACGCCGTCGGGTCCTTCGCCGCCTCCGTGACGATCACTGTTTCCATCTCTCTCTCTCTCTGTGGGCGACGGAAGGAAGAAAGCTCGGGTCTCGCTCTTTCGAAGGGATCAGTGCCAAGAAGCAACCTTAGCGGGAAGAGGCGATTATATAGGCGCCATTCCGGGGACAACAGCCAATGAGAGAGAGCCACGTGGTTTAATACAACGGTGGGGGTGGTTTTTCCCGTAAGTTACTTGGTGGGCCGTACGAGGCGGTTATGTCCGTTACGATTGCCAATTGGACGAATTCCTCCCCACCTCTCCGCCATATTTACGGTTCTCCTCAAAATTGGTGCCATTTGAGGGGGGTCTTAGACTTTGGGCTTTGAGGTGAGGTTGCGTTAGTTTGTTGAAAAACATTTTTTTTTTACATCGTGCGGTGATTAATTGTGCATGTATACGATCCGATGCACAAAAAAGTAAAATATTTTAGACATGCATAACTTGCACATAGCTATATGCGCATTGTTAATTATTATATACGGTGCATGCATTTGGCACCATATACGATGGATAAAATTTTTTCTTAATTATTATATGAATTCAAGCTTAAGTTTTTTTTAAAAATAATTAAGTTTTTTTTTAATAAATAATTAAGTTATAATCTTTGCTACATTATCTCAAGATTATAAATGCATATTGGTTGGAGCCATGCACCGACCTGGAGGAGCATGCCTTTCTCCAAACTCTAACCATTGGTAATTTTCATTTGCTTCATTTTCTGGGAGCCTCCTCTTCAGAGTTTGTCAAAATTAACTTTAATGAGAGTATCCGTGGTAGACTAGCTGGTTCGGCCTTTATCATTCGCGGGCCACACGACGATATACTGGCAGCTGGCAGATTTGGTACCCTAGATTCCTTGTCCCTATGTTCGAGCTTTATGCTGTATGGGCAGGTATTTCTTATGCTTCTCAGACTCTTCGAGCACAGAAGCTTGTGATTGAGGGAGACTCTATGACAGTCATACAGTGATGCGGAAGAGAGTGTTCCTGATGTATCCACCAATCCGATCCTCAGGGATATTTGGACCATGCTTCAGGAGGTGGATAATGCCCAGATTCGACATGTATTCCGTGAAACCAATACGGCAGCTGATGGGCAGCGTCGGCCGTGACTCAGCTGTAGGCTATAGGATATGGAGGATCGATGACCTCTGTCCCCCTGTGTTGTTGCAAATTTTGTATTCGGATGTATATAGGTTGACCCATACTAGACTAGTGTGATCGTCGTTTGTGCCAAAAAAAAAAAAAATCATTTGCTTGTGATGTTAGGCCATGCTTCTTTGGCCATAGCTTTTGGTTATTTAGATGTTAGTTTTAATCTATCATGTTCTTAGGGTACTAGGTATGGTTTGGATGTAAATAAGTTTAGGCTCGGTATGAGGTGATTGTTGTTGAGAAATATTTACCTTACATAATTGACAGGAAATAGCTATTATTGGCTCCTAAGCAACAACTTCCAAATAGAATTTTAGGGCATGTTCGAGATTAGCTGTCAACCTTAATCATTGACCAATAGCTATTGAAGAACAGCCTGTGAAAAACCTTCCATCAACCAACAAGAATTCTAGAGCCATTCTTTTTTTTTTTTAAGTATAGGTTATGTAGATTTAAGGATTAAAAAAATGATCAGATATATTTATAATCGCTCGGTGATAAATTGTAATAATTTAAGACTACTCCATTTGAAAATTTTGTAGTTTTATACACATGTCCGATCATACTTGTTTCTCTTCGTTATAGTCTAGAAAAGTCTTTATACATCGTCCATGGTGCAGCATGACCTACACCAAATATGATCATGCTGCATTGAATGTGATCATGCTGCATTGGATATGATGATTTTCTCGCATGCGGATCCATACCGGGCATTCGTCCATGGGTCCTGTATCATTAATGCACGGATCCATATATGGGCGAATCATCATGTCTGATTCAGGTCATGCTACATCAAAATGATGTATCAAAGACATTTTCATAACTCCTATCCTTATTATTGGGACAGCAAATAAAATCAGCAAACACATATCAATCGTGTGAATTAATTGTTCGTGCATGTCAGTGCTCGTGCGGTGGATCAATAGATCTGATCATGCACCGCACACTCATTGATATGCATGAACGGTCAATTCTCATCAAAGACAGTGCAACGGATCTTTTCCTTGGCTTAATAGTTGGTCCCCATGCGATCGTGCCTTCGAGTCCACATAAATCAAGAATTAAAGACTATTTTGTATCATTTGTATTAATGCAAATAAAAGGATCAGTCAATAGAATATTATTCAAGCTTCTGAACTCTATCCAAGTATCAAAGTATATGATTGATATGGAACCAAATGCGCATTCACGGTTTTTAGCAAAACTTTGGAACATGATTCACAACGTATTGCTATTCACCCCTATTGAGAGAGAGAGAGAGAGAGAGAGAGAGAGAGCAAATCCAACCCAAAAGCGGGACACAGGCTAAAGAGGTTTGGTAAGGGCCAATACAATCTAGAAGGAAAAGTCAAGAAAAAGTCTTTGTACACCGCCTCCCTCAAAACAAGATTAATATATATATCCTATTGAGAGAGAGAGAGCAAATCCAACCCATAAGAGGGACACAGCCTAAAGAGGTTTGGTAAGGCCCAATACAACCTAAAAGGAAAAGTCATTGTGCACGGTCTTCGATATACAAAGATGTGCATCAGATGCACATTGATCGTGCATCCATATGAGCGTATATGGAGCGCATCGCTGCCCAATGAGCTATGTCACGCTGCTCGCATGGGCGCGCAGCAAATGCATAAATTCGATGCGCATCTTTATGCATCGAAGATGATGCATAAAGATATTTTTCAACCTAGCTAGATCATCTAAGATGACCCACTACAACATTAAAATTATTATCAATATATAATAATAATAATAAAATAAAATAAATCTTTGTGCATCGAAGACAGAAAATCCCACAATGCCTACTCTCATTGGTTCATGAGCGGGACCTACCGCTCGTTTTCCATGTGGGTCTCACAGAAATGGACGGTGGGTTTCCTTGAGAGCGGGCGGTGTGGGCAATGATGCAGCATGATCTATAAAATAACCAAATAACCATGAATTCATGGGCTCCAAGTTTCTCCCTCAACTACGATCCATGCCCAACGATTGGATCCATGTGCCGCCTGGCATGCCATTACCAGTGCCATCACATCCAAAGCTCTTGCCTTCTTATGGTGAAATCAAACAAAGCTGGCCCTCTTCCCTAACGAGCATTGGTCTGGAACTCTGAACAACAGTCCATTGTTCGGATCGTATTCGGATAAAGGATGTTATAACACTCATGGTGATTTATTGGCAGCTGAAGGATTTGATACTTTCAACTTCTTGTCCCTATGTCTGAGCTTCATGCGGCTTTGAACGGGTATATCATATCCTGCACGTACTCTTCATGCTCAGAGGCTCTTCATCGAGGATGATTCCATGACGGTCATCTTTGGCTGAAGGAAGAGAATTACGGTCATTCTAATCTGATCCTTAGGGATATTTGGACTATTCTGCGGAAATTGACAGTGTCCAGATTCGTCATATTTTCATGGAAGCCAATATGGCGGCAGACTGGGTTGCTACTTCAATGGCCCAGCATGCCGGTTCGTGATCGTGGAGATTGGGTGATCCCTGTTCTTATCCTTTGCAGCAAATTTTGTACTCAGATCTATCTGAGCTGACTTGCACTAGACGAGTATGATCGTTCGTCTGTAATATATATATATTATAATTGATCTGCTTGAATGATAGCGAAACAGTCCATTATTTTTTTATTATTATTTTTCCTATGAAGCTGAAGCCTTTGACGGCATGATAAAGAACTAATGCGTATAACTAAAATGGCTTTTGGTCATAACTTAAGCATCCATCAAGCAACCACTAGAGCTATTAGCATTTATAACTGCGACCAAATAACTTAAAACAATCCATAAATATTTTTGATGATACTTTTATAATTTTTTAATGTATGAATATTTTTAGCACATATCAATATTTAATGTGCTGCAAGAAATTCGAACTATATCTTTTTATTTCTCTATGAAGAACATTCTATCATCATAGTATCATCAAATTTCTTTTATTTTTAAAATTTCATGTACCATTTCATGTACCATATGCAAGTCATACTCTTGTTTTCTTAATTGATTAAAAACCACTCTACCACCGTAGCACTATTAAACTTTATTAAAATGATAAATTTTATTATATTTATTCTTATTCATTTAAGAAAATATACTCATCTTTGTGATAATTCATATTTCTATAATTAATTTTATTAACAATATAACATTTCATTTGTTAAAAATAAAAAAAAATATTTTATTCTTTATTTTATTTTCAAAATTATTTTATTCTTTTATATATAATTTTTTCTTGCAAGATATTTAAAAATAGATTTATTCACACTGCAATTAAAGAGTAAAAATGATATTTCATTTATAAATTTAAATAATTTAAATTTTTTAATATATTTCTAATACAAACTCTATTCGGATTAGTAATTGATAAGCTTAGCTGAATTGGTTGAAAAATAAGATAAGTAATAAATTAATAACAAATAATTTATCATAAATTTTAAGTAAAATATTTTATGGATTTTTAAAAATGCCAATAAATTAATATAATGATATATGTAGTTTTTTGCAATTAATCATAAATGAGGGAAGTGTTATTTTTAGTATTTTGAAAAAAATATTACTAAAATAATGCCACAGATTGTGCAAGTTTTGTCATTTTATCAAGCAAAGTATTATTTCTTAGTATTTCATAAAATATCACTAAAATAATTTATAGATTACTAGCATGACAATAATATTTGCAATAGAACGCCACTTAGCACTGCTTAATGATTACAAGCATTTAATCTTAAATACCATAAGAAATGGATGTATAAATACAAAGCAGCAAGTGTCATGATAGTTTTGCACTAATATATTCTTTTATTGTAATGAATGACATAAAATATTTATGGATAGTAGTGTATGAGAATGTCAATATGATTTATTGTTCACAGCCCCTCTCATCATCACTAAGATTTTAAATCTCATATAATAGTCTTTTAGTTTTTGCATAAAATGAGATACATCTTTATCACGCTCCATTTCAACACTTAGGATGGAAGAAGTTATAAAATGTATTGACTAAAATATTAAGATTGTTAAGAAATGTGTTCTACAGCCAATCGTCTAGCTTGTAGACGATTATGAGTTGATGTATATGAATATGATTTATTCAATAAATAAGAGTGAATTTGGCCATACAGCATATAGTTTATATCTTCCAGTAAAATTCCAATATGTTGTAGTCCTTAGAGTTACATGTATTCGACAATGGAGGAATTGTTGAGTAACTCTTAAATAAGTTCGCGGTCAAATGATACGTTGTTACCGAGGACGATGACGTAATCAAGTGTAGGTCGTTGTATGTCATATGGGTTGGTTTGTTCTCTTAAACCAAGGAGTGTATAACACTGGTATGACATGCGTGTGAGTGTAGGAGTACATTCACTGAACAGTGACTCATCTCTGTTGAGTGCTCAACTGCCTGGAGCAACTCACATAAAGGCAATGGGTATAAGTGTCCCTTTGACATGAGACTATCATGTTGACTTGATAAGCAACTCACTGTACTTAGGCACTGGACCACCCGGATTTCTAATCCGTGACGGAAGGTTACTGGGTGGTCAAGTACTTATTGGGTCAGTGATGAGTCAAGATGGGATTGTCCACTCTAAGTGTTAGAGAGAGTGCTCGAACTATGTTTCAATTTAGCAAAACCTTGGCCAAGGTAATCTTTGCGAGGTGTCACAAGATTCATTGCATTGAAACATACTTGGGTGATTTACTCGGAGTTGGCAGTTAACTCCGTATTCGCCCAGAGTACTAGGACAAGGGGATGAATTATGCGGCAACCATAGCCTGGGTTCCAGAATGTTGCCTTGCAAATTCGATCTATCCGAACATCGGGAACCATGGCTAGATGGTCACATCGATTAGTATAGGAAGCGTTCCTGTGCTACCGGCTTAGGTTTGAACCTATGGAGTCACGCACATAGTCGGATGACTTGTACGCAGGCGTGATCACTGATTTGAGTGGGACTCAATCAGATGGGTCATACGGGGTTCGTTTTGGCTATGTCTAGCTAGCTCTAGACATTAGCGGCAGCACCTACTTCGAGGGTGATTTGAGTTAGTCAGTAACTCAAATAGAATTTTGGGACACGATATGAATCTGGAATAAAGTTAATTTGAACCATGGACCAATGGTTGGTCTGATAACAGAGTGGTTTGGATCTGGGTTCGAAGTGGTTCGATCCGGATATCCAATAGAGCCTCTGAAAGTTTATTTATGAATTTTGAATTCATAAATCACTTCGGATTGGAGCTCGGCAAGGCACAATATGAAGTATGGTTCAAGAGCTACGAGTAGCTTCTTTCGGATTTGAATTTGGACTTCAAACGGAATTGATTGGATCAATTCTGTTAACAAAAGGAAATTTTAATTGATAATATCTTTCATTCGTCATCATCTACTTGTTATTGATTATGTTACGGGAGGATGCTCAAAGGTCCCGTCACTCTACGTTTCTTTAGACTCGCTTTGAGGGATGCATTGATGAGGTGAGTACGGACTTAATGCCATGATGGGATTCATGTAATGGCATTTTAAAGAGCTCTTTCATTTTTTTTTATTGCAGAATTTTTCATCGATATAAAAGGTTACGATGTGAATAAAAAAAGGTGAAAGGTAAGAAAAAAAAAAAATAGAGACTTTTCTGTGAAAGCTGATCTTCTGCAATCACAGAAAGTCTGAAAGAAGTCCAATTGGAGATTGTCTCTTCTTGGGAGAAGAGTTCTCCTTTTGTTCAAGAATTCCACCTCTGTCTGCATTCATCAGGCGTGCGTGTGATATAGAGGAGCGGCTTGCGGCTCTTGCAAGGCACGAAGGGGAACTTCTCATATCGGAAACGAGAGGTATGTTTTAAACTTAAATAAATAATCTTAAATTTCAGATATGTTAATTTGCTTTAATTAATATTCAATGTGAATATTAAAACCGATTTACATGCTTTCCACCTTGAGATCTGTGCATAGAAAAACTATTTTTTCCCTTCAAATGGTATCAGAGCCATGGTTAAGGCTTAGGAATGCATGTATAAGCATAATAGATCTGATATAATTATGCATACATAATCTAATGTAGATCTAAAGTTGATCTTATTTTGATTAGTTTAGATCTATAGTAGATTTAAAAGTTTTGCATGATGAAAGCATGTTAAAGTTATTTAATGATGATTAAATATATGTTTTAAAGGTAGATCTAATGTAGATCTTGCATGCTGTGTTCTATTATATCTTGGATTGGGTATATTCACCAGGCCGTCCGGTCATAGGGAGGTTTCATAGCCTCTGTTTCCTTATTCAAGAAAGGGACGTGTAAGGGTATTACTGTGAAAGAACCCATGAACGGATGTATAGAACAGAAGAAAGAAAGATTAAAATATGTTTTAACGAATTAATCTTTTATTCTGTGATAATTTTGATTAGATCCAAAATTAATTAAAGATGAAATGTTAATAAAGATTAACATTAAGACATCTTAATTGATTTAAAACTTAATTATAAATTACAGTAAAATTGTTTTACGTAAAAGTCAGATCACAGAAAATAGAAAGAAAGTAAAGATGTTTTACGAAAAAATTTGAAAAATGTTTCAAAATCAGAACTCAAAATTGAAATTGGTTCAAATTTGAAAAGGAGTTAACTTAAGATCTAGAATTATGAATTAAAGACCTTAAGACATGATCATAAATCATGGGCTAATTGGGTTAGCATGAATCAGGTTCTCTAAATGGGTTAGACCTAAGGTTAGATGAATTGGACTAAATTAGAAAATTGAATCTAATCAAATGTTGAGATAAGTTTTTTTTTCTTGAGATCCATCTAATTAGATTAGATTGATCAGTCCATACATCTAAATGGACTTGATTTGGGGCTCAGTGGACACCCAAGTCTTTAGGCAAATTTAATTGGGTCTGGTCAACCACTTGGTGTCTAGAAAGGTTCTGATCAAGGTCGCGGCTACCTCTAACCTGGCTAGTTGATTATCAGCTAGTGTCTAGGCAAGATGGTTAATGGCGCAACTCGGCCTTTTGATCAAGCCGGCCTGGCTAAGTGGTCCCAGCACTTGATTAGACTAGCCTATTGACTTGGGCTAACCCATGCTTCCTAAGGAAAATCAGTCTGACTGATTTAGGTACCCATGGACCAAATTAATGAACCCAACTAAATGGTTTAGTGGGAGAATACATAAATTGGTCCATGTCATTCATGTGTCACAAATTAATCAAACCCTCTAAAATTATTAGGTCCCTAAAATGACTAAATTATGGGGATAATTAGATCATAGCCTCCCATTAAGAGAGTGATAATGAGTCCAATGGCTAAGATGATTATTGGAGGCCCAAAGGCCTGGTACTCATCTGGTCTTTGGAATTATCATTCATATTATGATGGTTCAATGCAACTCTCTCAACGATGGTCAGGTGGGCCGGCCAAAGTCGGGCTTGACCAATTCCTTGGTTAGAAGCTTGAACATGTCATGTTAATGGTTGGACCTAACCAGGACACCCAATAGGAGGCCCAAAGGCCGATTGACGTGCAACCTGGGGCAAAATAAATTACTAGAAATTGTTTGGGGAAACAATTGGTTATGAACCTACCTTTAGATACATGTGGGTGGGCCGGCCAAAGTCGGGCTCATATGTAGTCTACTGGGTTCTAGTACCCACTAAGAAATTAGGAGTAATTTCCTGGGTTGGAGGTAGGGGCTACCAACCTGAATAAATAGTGGGAGAACTTTAGACCATATGTCCAAGTCTATAGGTTTAAATAAATCATGTACACTAATAAGTTTTTGGTTTTCCTTTCAGAAATGTCTACAAATCTGTCGCTCCGGTCACTGTTGGACAATGATAAACTGACAGGTCCAAACTTCGATAGCTGGTATCGAAGGCTTAGGATAGTCCTAGAGCATGAAAGGATCCTTTATGTGATAATGGATCCTGCACCTGAGCCCAAATGTGCCTGGTGTGGCCAGGGACACTTATCTGAAGTGGACCAATGACCGCACCACAGTGCGCTGCATAATGCTGGCTTCTATGAATGATGAGTTCAGCAGGAAATTTGAGGAGGCCCAACCGGAACAAATACTCCAAATGTTGAAGGAATCTTTCGGGACGCCAGACGACGTTGAAAGGTACAAAATGTCTAGTGCCATCTTCAACGCGTATGCGTGATGGGACTTCTGTCACCGATCATGTACTGTACATGATCGAGATGATAGAACGTCTGGGCAAACTTGGATTTCCTTTGCATGAGCAACTTGGGAAGGATGCCATACTGAACTCACTGCCTAGCTCCTACCTGGACTTTCTCAGTCATTATAGAATGACGAAGCCTGCAGTAAACTATCATGGATTGCTGGGTCTACTGCAGACTTTTGAGAAAGACCACCAGCTTCAAAAGAAGACAGTAAACTTGGTGGGAGGTTCAGGGGCAGGACGTCATCACCCTAAGAAAGGGATGAAGAAGAAAAATAAAAGAAAAAAGGTGCAACATGCTGGGCCTAGTCAGACCAAGAAGAAGAAGGCTGACAAAAGTCAGGCTGAGTGCTTCTACTGCAAGAAGCTGGGTCACTGGAAGAGGAACTGTCCCCAGTACATAGCAACCCTGGATCCTAACAGGCCTAAGAAGAAAAACCAGCAAGGAGTTGCTGGACAAGGTATTTATATGATAACACCTTGTAATTTTTCTATCTGTGATACTACTAATTGGGTATTAGATACCGGGAGTCCAATTCATATTTGCAATTCTTTGCAGGGGCTTCGAATTAGTAGAAGATTCAAAGAAGGTGAAAGATTCCTAAACGTGGGTGATGGAAGCCGAGTTCCAGTACTGGCGTTGGGAGTCGTGGAGCTTTATTTTGAATTTAATAAAATATTGCTTAGTGAATGTCACTATTGTCCTGCATTTTTATTTAATGTCATTTCTGTAGGCCAGTTGGCTATTGAAGGATATGATTTTTCAATAAAGAAAGATATTTTAAATATCATTATGAATGATGTACCAGTGATGTGTGGACAATTGAGCAATGGAATTTACCTTCTATCACAGCCTGTTAATGTATTATGCACTCCAAACAAACGCCCTAAAATAGATGATGTCGATGACTCATACCTTTGGCACTGTAGGCTAGGTCATATAAACAAGAACAGGATAAGCAGGTTAGTCAGAGAGGGCATCCTCAATGACATTGATTGTGAATCAATTAAAACTTGTGAATCCTGTCTTCTTGGGAAAATGACCAAGTCACCTTTTACAGGAAAAGGTGAAAGAGCCAAAGAGATTCTAGGCCTCATACATACGGATGTTTGTGGACCTATGAATACTGCCTCTATGAGAGGGTTTAGCTATTTCATTACATTTACAGACGACCACTCCAGGTTTGGTTATGTCTTCCTAATGAGACACAAATCTGAATCGTTTGAAATGTTCAAACGATATCGTAGTGAGGTAGAAAAATAAATTGGAAAGAATATTAAAATCCTTCGGTCAGATCGAGGAGGTGAATATCTTTCTAATGAGTTTTTGACATATCTAAAGGAGAATGGATTCTCTCTCAATGGACACCTCCAGGGACACCCCAGTTAAATGGTGTGTCTGAAAGGAGGAATCGAACCCTATTAGATATGGTTCGGTCCATGATGGGCTTTGCTAGTTTGCCTATCTCCTTTTGGGACTATGCACTTGAGTCGGCCTGTTACATTCTTAACAGGGTCCCTAGTAAATCTGTTGCTAAAACTCCATATGAGATATGGACGGGGCGTAAGCCGGTGCTCACACACCTTAGGGTCTGGGGGTGTCCAGCTTATGTCAAGAGATTGTTGACAGACAAGCTAGGACCAAGGTCTGACAAATGCCTCTTTGTTGGATATCCTAAGGAGTCTAAAGGATACTACTTCTACCAAACTGAAGAGCAAAAGTTGTTCGTCAGTATGAGAGCCACCTTTTTAGAAAAGGAGTATCTTACTGGAAGTGCTAAGGCTAATGTTGAACTTAATGAAGTTCGACAAGGAGAAGTACCTTTACACTCAGAAACCGCTATGGAACCGGCTTTGAATGGTTCAAACCCGGTGCCCGCTGAGGTACCATTAAGGAGATCTGGTAGAGTACCACGTCAGCCGGACAGATACTTCGGTTTCTTGGTCCGTGACGGGGATCCCATCGAACTCGATGAGAACGATGAAGACCCAATCACCTATATGGATGCGCTGCAGAGATCTGACTCTGAGAAATGGCTAGATGCCATGAAGTCCGAAATGGAATCCATGGAGATCAATAGTGTATGGACACTAGTTGATCCACCTGAAGGGGTAAAACCCATAGGGTGTAAATGGATTTTCAAGAGGAAACGGGTGCAGATGGGAAGGTGGAGACCTATAAAGCCCGTCTGGTTGCTAAGGGGTATAGTCAGCGTTATGGTATTGACTATGACGAGATTTTTTCCCTGTAGCAATGCTCAAGTCAATTCGGATTATGCTTGCTCTAGCTGCACATTTTGACTATGAGATCTGGCAAATGGATGTCCGAACGGCTTTTCTAAATGGAGAGCTCGAAGAGGAGGTGTATATGATACAACCTGAAGGGTTCACATCCACAGACGAGTCAAAAGTATGCAGGCTTCATAAGTCCATCTATGGACTCAAGCAAGCTTCTCGGAGTTGGAATAAACGTTTTGATAAATGTATCAAGACTTATGGCTTCATTAAGAACAGAGAAGAACCCTGCGTGTATAAGTGGGCAAATGGTTCCATAGTTGTATTTCTTGTACTGTATGTGGATGACATTCTCTTGATTGGGAATGACATCCCTGCACTACAGGGAATAAAGGTTTGGTTGCTGTCTCAGTTCTCCATGAAAGACCTGGGAGAAGCTTCTTACATCCTAGGGATGAAGATCTATAGAGATAGATCTAAGAAGCTGCTGGGATTGTCCCAGTCAAAGTACATTGAGACTGTGCTGAAGAGATTCAGCATGGATAATTCAAAAAGGGGCTATCTTCCGATAGGCCATGGAATTACTCTCTCCAAGAAGGATTGTGCGACAACTCCTGAGGAGAGAGAGTACATGAGTAGAATTCGTATGCCTCAGCAGTGGGTTCTATCATGTATGCTATGACATGTACAAGACCAGACGTGGCACACTCACTAGGGATAGTGAGTAGGTACCAGTCTAACCCAGGTGAAGCACATTGGAAGGTGGTAAAAACCATCCTTAAGTATTTGAGAAATACTAAGGACCAATGGCTCATTTATGGAGAACCTGACTTAAAACTAGTGGGGTACACTGACTCCAGTTTTCAGTCAGATAGAGATGACAGCAAAAGCATATCCGGATTTATCTTTACCCTCAATGGAGGAGCGATCTGCTGGAAAAGTTCCAAGCAGAACACAGTGGCAGATTCAGTATGCGAGGCTGAATACATTGCAGCATCAGATGCAGCAAAGGAAGCTGTATGGCTACGAAAGTTCTTGGGCGAGCTGGGAGTGGTACCTGCCCTGGAGAGTCCCGTCCTAGTATACTGTGACAGCACGGGAGCAATTGCCCAAGCCAAGGAGCCAAAGTCGCATCACCGAACCAAGCATGTGTTGCGCCGCTATCACCTTGTACGAGAGATCGTGGAACGAGGTGACATATACCTTCAGAAGATCGACGGAAAGGAAAACCTAGCTGACCCAATGACTAAAGCACTCGGAATCAAGGAGTTCAATGAACACAAGTGGAAGATGGGTATTAGATACTGTTCCGATTGGCTATAGTTCAAGTGGGAGTTGTTAGGAAATGTGTCCTACAGCCAATCGTCTAGCTTGTAGACGGTTATGAGTTGATGTATATGAACATGATTTATTCAATAAATAAAGTGAATTTTGGCCATACAGCATATAGTTTACATCTTCCAGTAGAATTCCAATATGTTGTAGTCCTTAGAGTTACATGTATTCGACAATGGAGGAATTGTTGAGTAACTCTTAAATAAGTTCGCGGCCAAATGATACGTCGTTACCGAGGACGACGACGTAATCAAGTGTAGGTCGTTGTATGTCATATGGGTTGGTTTGTTCTCTTAAACCAAGGAGTGTATAACACTGGTATGACATGCGGGTGAGTGTAGGAGTACATTCACTGAACAGTGACTCATCTCTGTTGAGTGCTCAACTGCCTGGAGCAACTCACAGAAAGGCAATGGGTATAAGTGTCCCTTTGACATGAGACTATCATGTTGACTTGATAAGCAACTCACTGTACTTAGGCACTGGACCACCCGGATTTCTAATCCGGTGACGGAAGGTTGCTGGGTGCAGTCAAGTACTTATTGGGTCAGTGATGAGTCAAGATGGGATTGTCCACTCTAAGTGTTAGAGAGAGTGCTCGAACTATGTTTCAATTTAGCAAAACCTTGGCCAAGGTAATCTTTGCGAGGTGTCACAAGATTCATTGCATTGAAACATACTTGGGTGATTTACTCGGAGTTGGCAGTTAACTCCGTATTCGCCCAGAGTACTAGGACAAGGGGATGAATTATGCGGCAACCATAGCCTGGGTTCCAGAATGTTGCCTTGTGCAAATTCGATCTATCCGGACGTCGGGAACCATGGCTAGATGGTCACATCGATTAGTATAGGAAGCGTTCCTGTGCTACCGGCTTAGGTTTGAACCTATGGAGTCACGCACATAGTCGGATGACTTGTACGCAGGCGTGATCACTGATTTGAGTGGGACTCAATCAGATGGGTCATACGGGGTTCGTTCTGGCTATGTCTAGCTAGCTCTAGACATTAGCGGCAGCACCTACTTCGAGGGTGATTTGAGTTAGTCAGTAACTCAAATAGAATTTTGGGACACGATATGAATCTGGAATAAAGTTAATTTGAACCATGGACCAATGGTTGGTCTGATAACAGAGTGGTTTGGATCCGGGTTCGAAGTGGTTCGATCCGGATATCCAATAGAGCCTCTAAAAGTTTATTTATGAATTTTGAATTCATAAATCACTTCGGATTGGAGCTCGGCAAGGCACAATATGAAGTATGGTTCAAGAGCTACGAGTAGCTTCTTTCGGATTTGAATTTGGACTTCAAACGGAATTGATTGGATCAATTCTGTTAACAAAAGAAAATTTTAATTATAATATCTTTCATTCGTCATCATCCACTTGTTATAACAGCCGAGTTTTGATTATGTTACGAGAGGATGCTCAAAGGTCCGTCACTCTACGTTTCCTCTTAGGCTCGCAGTTTGAGGGACGCATTATGAGGTGACTGCGAACTTAATGCCATGATGGGATTCATGTAATGGCATTTTAAAGAGCTCTTTCATTTTTTTTTATTGCAAATTTTTCATCGGATATAAAAGGTTATTGCGGATATAAAAGGTTACGATGTGAATAAAAAAGGGTGAACAGGTAAGAAGAAAAAATGACATAGACTTTTCCGTGAAAGCTGATCTTCTGCAATCACATAAAGTCTGCAAAAGTCCAATTGAAGATTGTCTCTTCTTGGGAGAAGAGTTTCCTTTCATTGTTCAAGAATTCCACCTCCTATCTACATTCATCAGGCGTGTGTGTGATATAGAGGAGCGGCGCGTACGGCTTTTGCAAGGCACAAAGGGAAACTTCTCTTTGCAGATCGGATCTGCTACCTTCGTTATCAACAGCTTCCGCAATGAGAGATACTGTTTTAAACTTAAATAAATAATCTTAAATTTCAGATCTGTTAATTGCTTTAATTAATATTCAATGTGAATATTAAACCGATTTATATGCTTTCCATCTTGAGATCCTGTGCATAGAAAAAACTATTTTTCCCTTCAAAGATGATATAGGATAATTCTATCCTGACATATAACCTATCTCAGCATCATAAGAGACATTTTGCTAAATTTAAAATTATGATCATCATGAATATTGCGGAAGCATACAAAATGCATTATCAAGAATCCCTCTATGCATTCATGTGCTAATTATCATTCCATTGTATTTCAAAGAGGTTGATTAATGCTAATGGAAGAGCATAATGTTACTCAATTTTAAAAGTACTCAAATTAATACTATATGCTTATGTATATAGTAGTCAAATGAACAATATAGGTCAATAATAATTTAAGAGCTCATCCAAAAAGGATGGTATAAGTTATAACTTGTGGCTTTGATCCTATTTAAATATATAGAACCTTCTCATATATAATTGATTTTAGAACTAAATATATGTTCATCCAAAACCTTACATCTTCTTATTGTTTAAGCTCACAAATGATTATTAGATAGACCTAAACCAGTACTCTTTTGGTACTAGTCCAAAATGATTTAGTATGGGATATACTGTATTGATCTGGTAGAATGTTTCCGTTTCCCATCCCGTTAAGCTGTTATAGTTAATGGAATGGAAACGAGGATATCCGACCGGGAAAACGGGTACCCAGTTGCCTGTTTACATAAAAAAAAAATTATTATATTAAATTGATAATTTATTAAAAATTAAAAATTTTTTTAGGATAAGATGGAGACTAATCGAGAACAACCAAATGATGATATACTTCTAAAATAGCTCGATTTAGGCCTCTTAAGAAATGCATATTAGCTTTAACATAGTAACAAATCAGATAGGAAATGAAGATTTCTAACGCAATAACCATAAAAAAAGAATACATTCAAATTTCAAAGCAAAAAAATAAAGAGATATCTTTCTTCAAAAATAAAGGAAAGAGATGAGCATAACAGAGAAAGAAAAAAGGTATTGAAGGGCGTCGATGGGGTGATTAGCAAAGATAGATAATGGAGCTAGATTCTCGTGTGGCTTTGATGTCAAGAACTTTAGATTGGCTACGTGAAACAAGGAAGAGCAAGAGACTGCTACATGAAAAAAGAAAGAGCAAGAGTCAACAAAAATAAATTCAAACATATTTTACTATATTTATTTTATTTATTTTTAATTTTAATTTTTAATATATTAATATATATTTAACATTTAAATATATTATATTAAGCTAATGGGACGGGGATGGATAAACAGGGATGGAATGAAGAATACCATCTCCGGTCGTTTATCCATTTAGCCGTTAACGAAAAATTTTCGTTATCCGTTAAGCCGTTTAAATCGAGGATTTTTCGATCGGTTAACGACCAAACAAAGAAAGTTGCCATCATTAGAAATGTTCAGCTAACCTTAGATAGACATAAAAGAATCTGTGTTATAATGTTCCTTAATCATATTAAAGTTATAGAATCTGCTATGAAACAATGTTAACTAGATATATGCTATTAATTAGAGTGCTTGGCCCTATTTTAAGTACCCAAATCTCTCCTAAATATTTAATAGATCAACCTTTAAACTTCTTATATTTCTAACATTCTCAAAAAAATAAGCTTATAACTAGAAATAGAAAATACTATTACCATCTGACTTAAAAGAACTCATGCTCTAATATCCCTTGATCCATGTAGGGCTTTGCTATATTTATTCTTATTCAATTTGTAGCACCTTGGAATCTCATCTAGCAGGACAAACTATAAATTATAAATTTACAACTTGTTATCCTTAACCTACCCCATTTACATATCTATAATCTTCCTAGCTAGTATGTAATTGATATAAGAAAAATATATGTATATAGGTTCTCATACATTATACCTAGCCCTCTCTCAACGAAAGTAGATTTACCAAGTTTCTTAAATGGTTATGGCATTATTAGGCCAAGTTAGGTCCATTTATTAAATTTGAATCTAGGCCAATTAGAGTGCTTAAGTCATTCTGAGCTAAGCTCGGTTCGATCATTTTCTAAGTTCAAATAAGGAAGAATTCATATACCATCCATTGACACTCCAATTGAGGTTTTTATATATTAAGATCCGAGCTCTATCAAATACTTGTTGATTATGCATCAAGTCTAGATGATCTACCAATAGCCGGTAAACTCGTTTTTTTTTATACCCCCAAAAACAATTTAATAACGGCATTAATTTAAAAATATAATTATTGAATTTTATCAGGAGCACCAATTTAAAATACAAAATAGAACTACACGTTATGATACTATTTTTTTTTTTTTTTTTGGTACAGGCGGACAATCACACTAGTCTATTGTGAGACAACCCATATACATCTGAAAACAAAATTTGCAATAAAATAGGAGGGCAGAGGTCATCCCTTCTCCATATCCTATAACCAACATGCTGAGCCACAGCAGCCGCCGCCCAGTCCGCCGCCGAATTGGCTTCACGAAAAATATGACGTATCTGGACAGTATCCACTTCCTGGAGTATAGACCATATATCCCTGAGAATCAGATTAGGGGATGCTTCGGGAACATTCTCCTTCCGCAACCACTGAATGACTGTCATGGAATCGCCCTCAATCACTAGCCTCTGTGCTCGAAGAGTCTGAGAAGCATAAGAAATACATGTCCAAGCAGCATAAAGCTCGGACATAGGGACAGAAGAATCCAGGGTGCCGAATCCTCCGCCACCAGCATATCGCCCTGAGGACCACGGATGATGAAGGCCGAACCAGCCAATCTACCGCGGATACTTCCATCAAAGTTGATTTTGACAAACTCTGGAGGGGGGTTTCCAAGAAATGAAAACCCGTACACCGGTTCGCTATTGAAACAGCAAGAGAACCCCAACTACATTTTGAAAATAAGTTTTGGATCAAGAAAGGCTCATAACATTAAATACCATATAATTCAAAACCCAACTATGCTCAAGTCCAGTTCATAGTTTTCTCATCACTATTCCTAGTGGACCCACTCCCCCACCCCCGCCAAGGTTAGGTGGTGCACAAATGAAACCAAGTCGGGCCTGGTTTGTGAAATCAAATCAAGAAGGTTCAAAATCATGAGACATGATGGGATGCATAGTGGAGCCCCCTTGAATTGAAGAGAGGAAGAAGCTAAGCACGTCTCTCGTTCCAATAACTTTATAGACTCAATGTTCGGTCCATCAAATTGGGACCATTAGAAGCTTTGACAATATACCACAGTAGGTAAAAGCCCAAGGGAACAGTGAATAAAAGGCCATTTGTGGGCCTGGAACGTGGTGCACCAGCAACCTCGTAATGGGTACAGAGATCAGATAAATGAATCAAATTCATGGGCCACAGAAAGTCCCACTCAATTATGGTGTAAATACTACATCACACCTTGTCTAACATCTAATCATATAAGGGTGTGACTCCTTTGTCTTTGGGGATAGAGAGTATAAATCATTTAGGACAAGCAGTAATAGTAGGTCCAGGTCCTCCTTGTTCACACATACTTTGGAAGCCATCCACAGGCATTAGCCTCCTCCTCAGGAGATTTGACACCGAACCTAATAAATCCAAGCATTAAGCTGTGCTTTGAAGGAAGGTGTACGTTAACAGCACTTATAATGACTTCAGAGGCAACGCAATGTCTTATATAATAAGTAAATAACAGAAATAATGCTATGGCCATCTTAATATTATAAGAATTGTTCTTTAATATTTATACTCTTAATTTAAATAAATTTAACATATTATAATTGAATTATGCATTTCATAAATATTTTCTTCTAATAAAAATTCTATCCGCAACAAAGACGGAAAGAGACCAATAGCAACCGTTTATCATGACAAACAATGTTAGAAAACAGTTACATTTAGAAAAACTCTTTCTGCACCGCGTGCAGAACGCACACACCATGTATGATTTATCATGCAGGCATATGACCGCATGTACGATGCGAAAAGAACAAAAATGCCATCGGTGCATACGCGGTTATATACGTGCGCGTTCAATCACCATACGAGATGCACGCATTATGCATCCTGCGCAATGTACAAAAACTTTTTCCTACATTTAACAGATATAATCAAAGTCAAATATACAATTATTCTTACCTTTTTAATATCACTTTATATGTATAAAGCTGGACTTAACCATTTCAATGTAGCCATGTGTATGAACTGACCGCCTGTTTCACTATTGAATCCACGCATAGTCATTCTATCTTTTCTATTTTTTCATCATTGAAACCGTAAGTTTTATGAATCCAAAAAGATGAAAAATGTTACTGCATGTAAGCTGGATTACATTCAAATATAAAGTATATATATATATATATATATATACTAAGTGCATTACCGATTAAGATTTCTTAGTTGAAAAATATTGCTGAAGAGAGAAAAAAAGTTATCTTTCTTAAAAAAAAATTTGATAAAATGAAACAAAAATAAAATCAATAGTTATTTAGTACATGTACCTTCTTTGTGGGACTGGATGAAAATCTAATTTTTTTTTTTTTAAAAAGTTTAAAACTTATAACAGTTGAAGCTGGACCATATTTTTGCATCCATGATATGGGCAAGAAAACGAATCTAAACGATAAGTTTTAGTGCCAAGGGTCACTTTTTTTTTTTTTTTTTTTTTTTTTTTTTTTTTTGGTACAAACAAAAATCACACCAATCTAGGGTGACTCAGTGAATACAAAATTAAGTTCAAACCAGGAGGACAACATTCACCGGGCTTCCAGCACCAGAATCCAGAATGATCAGCCACTCTAGCGGCGATCCAGTCAGCCGCTTTGACTTCCCTGAAGATATGGCTGATCTGTATACTGTGAGCCCCCTATAGGAAGAACGAATATCAGAGATCAAAGAGTTGGTAGGCGACTGCGCGTAATGATCCTGACGAAGCCATCGAATCACTATGAGGGCATCACCCAAAGGTCACTCAGTGGGATTAGACTTGCAAATGGAAAAAAGATGCAACTTGGCATCGTGTCAACTTATCATTTGATTGGTTAACTTCAGCAAATTTCAGAAATTCACATCAAAACCAAAATCAATTTAATTGCTTGGCTCATTTGTTCGCTTGGAACAATATTGTGGTCTAATACCATCAGCCACTAGTGGTGATTTGTAACTCGATGTTCTAAATTTAGATCAACCTGACCAGAATCTAATTAAACAGCAAATTCTTTGATGCTTAAACATCAATGAATGTTTGGCTCCAATCGATCAGTGCTGAGTTGTTTTCCACATGACTAACCCTAACTCAAGTTGTTTTCCACATGACCAAGACCTTTCATCCTGTTTATATTTTTATTTTTATTTTTTACTTGATGATAAGAGCTTTCATCCTATTGATTGATGTATGGATGTAAGTGGACCAGCCGCTAACAAATTTGGCTGAGATTTAATACCATTTTAGGCACGCTACTTTTGGTCGGACCGTTGGGTTTGCCCCATTTAAAATTCCGGATACCTCTAGATTATTTAAGCCCGTCGATATCCCACGTGTTAGAAGATGGTAATGGACAAAAAATTTTATGAGTGTCTAAATCGATCCAAATCGTCCTTTCCAATATATATATGTGTATATATATAATAAAAAAGTTCGATCCAATACAATTTCAAATTTAAGATTTTAAAATTCAATACAAACCGAATCAAATTTAAGTTTGAAAAATAAAAGGCATCCAAAAAAAACATCAACCAAAGCTATAAAAATTATTATATTTTTGATGATTATGATTATATTATATATTGATTTTTTTATAAAAAAGTTATGAATGCATTTGATTTAATTTATTTTAATTTTATTTATCCTGAATTGATAAAGAAATATATGCATATATTATTTTTATAATTAAAAATTGTTTTAATTTTGATTCCAATTCAGAAAGAATAACCGGTTTTGACTCGATTCAGTTCCCACAAATGATCTCGTTCTCTGATGAGATGGTACTCTTCGGTAGGATTGTCAGGACAGCTGTTTTCCTTTATGCTGAGTATACTTCCATCACAGTTTTCTTGATGCTGCGAACCCTGGCCATGGGTCTTCTCTGCTGCTTCGGCAGCGAATCGGCGTACGGTTTTTATTTTCTGGGAGTCTCCACCTCTAGGGTTTGTCAAAATCAACTTTGATGGGAGTGTCCGTGATAGATGTGCTGTATCGGCTTTTGTCATTCGTGACGCGGATGATATGATGTTGGCGACGGAAGGGTTTGGCTTACTTGACTCTTTGGTGCCTCTTATCGAGCTGTACACAGCATGAATAGGTATATCCTATACCGTTCGGATCCTGGGCACCCACAGTCTTATCATAGAATGTGATTCTATTACTGTTATTCGCTGGATCCGACAGGAGTCCAGCATCCTCTTGCCTTCTATCCCCTTAATGTGCGATATCCGTTCTATTCTTCTGGAAGTTCGTAACGTACAAATTCGGCATGTCTATTATGAAGCTAATGCTGTTGTTGATTGGATTGCTGTCCAGATAGCTTCTCATTCTGATTTTTGGAGCTGAAAGCAGGGCGACTCCTGCCCTATTATCCTTTCTCAGCTATTGTATTCTGATATATCAGGTGTGACCCATCCTAGAGTGGTGTAATTATCTATCTATATTCAAAAAAAAAAATAATCTGGTTCGGCTATAAATTTAATAAGTTGGTTTGATTATGAATTTAAACTTAATATTTATATTTTAATTCGGACGGTGAGGGGGAAAAAGAAGAAGAAGAAGAAGAAGAAGCGAGAATCTAATCATTGCCTTCCCTACGGCATATTATTTATATGTGAATAATGAGATCGCTTCAGCCTGAGGAATTTTGAGAAGGTTTGGCGTAGGTTTCTTTTTCATTTCTAGATCTTGAGATCTATCACCTCTGTCCGATGGTGATGGGATATCAAATATAAGTACTGTAAATGAAAGGGCAAGCTGAGTTGATCAAATAAACGCTTCTTTCCTTAACCAAAAAAGCGGTGTCACATCAAAATTTTTACAGCTCAATGGACCTACTTAAAAGTCCATGCAAGTTAATTCATAAGGATTTCTTTCTTTAAAAAAAAAAAAACCAATTCTAAACCACTCAGTATCTTGTTCCCATGGTTATTTTGCAAACTAAACAGTAATTTCACATCACCAACCAAAAATGTATCCATGAGCTTCTTCTTTCTGAGTAGTTGGGGAAGACTTAAATCAGTTAAGTTGAGTCGAGTTGAACTTCTTCTTTCTTAAAACCCACCCAATAATCATTGTGAAAAAATCGATCTTAAGCAAAGTTTAAGCTCTTTGATTTTTCATCCAAGCCATTCGGCACCATAGATTTTTATCATCTAAAGATATTTTACTTTTTTCTTAAAAAATAATCATACAAGAAAAAGAAAGAATAGTGCTATCGATCATCTAGTAGTCATCGCCACTTAATTCACTTAAGTTGTGATAGTTGAAGATTAGGAACAGATTGATGATGTTAAACTTTTCTTCTACATCACTTGATGAATTAAGCAATAGCTTACTAAGAATCTATTTCAATTTTTCTATCTCCATTTAAATTATCTTTGAACTTGACCTCAAAACAGTTATTTGCATGAGAAACTCTTGTTCCTAGGTATGCTAGGTGCTTTCAAATCCTATTGATATGGTCTTATTCTTTAATTAACCTAAAATTTCTTTACTAATTGGGTGTTTGTATATGTATGATGGTTATTTGTTTAGTAATTGCCATAAGAGAAAGGCGCGTAGAAGTTGACAAATCATGAAAGATATTAGTTTGCTTTACATTAGTTCATCATTAAGAGACTGACAATCTCAACAAACATGCACATGTATATATGTATGTATATATATATGTATATGTATGTATGTATGTGTGTGTATATATATCTATATATATGTGTGTATGTATGTATGTATGTATATGCTAAATATTTTTCTTAATTAGAAACTATTTCTTGGTTCTGAATAGAGTAGAGTGAAGGAAGCAGATTCATGTAGCCAACCCCATGTAGGTAAAAAAAAGGCTTAGATGAATTGAGTTGAGAATTATGAACTATTTATGAGTTTTTTGACTAGATTGATCGAATCTAACTTTATACGACTTAATCCTAACCTAACTTAACCTATCTATCTTGATTCATTTTACTTAACTCATTGCACATGACTAGACCCACTTTGACTTAACCTAATTCTTGGTATTTCCAAGAAGTCATAACTAATTAATAACAAATTTAAAAATTCTTAATCATTGATTAAACCTAATCTAGGCAAAATCCAATGCAACGTGTTAATTTGACTAAATTTGAACAAAAACATTAAATGCTTCATACAACATAAATTACAAAGATACAAAATTGGTTTGATAACTTGGCTTGATCTAGAAAAAGAGTCATAATCCTTTTTAATTTAAGATTGAATTAAAGAGCCCGCCCTTTGATTCAAGCTAGTTTGAAGCCCTACGACAAAGTTTGACATTCTAGCAATTCATAAGGATTTTTTAAAAAATCCAATTCTAGACCACTTAGTATCTTGTGCCCGTGATGCAAACTTAACAGTGATTCCACATCACCAACCATAAATGTATCCATGAGCTTGAGTAATTGGGCAAAGACTTAGATGAGTTGAGTTGAGTTAAACTTCTTCTTTCTTACTTAAAACCCACCCAATAATCATTATGATAAAATCAATCTTAAGCAAAGTTTAGGCTCTTTGATTTTTCATCCAAGCCGTTGGACACATAGATTTTTATCATCCAAAGAGATTTTATTTTTTTTTAAAAATAATCATGCAAAAAAGAAGAATAGTGCTATCGATCATCTAATAGTCAACGCCGCTTAATTCACTCAAGTCGTGGTAGATGAGGATTAGGGATAGATTGATGATTTTAGACTTTTCTTCTCCATCACTTGGTGAATTAAGCAATAGCTTGCTAAGAATCTAATTCAATTTTTCTATATGTGTGTGTGGATCAAATATTTTTCTTAATTAGGAACCATTTATGAGTTTTCTGACTAGATTGATTCGAATATAACTTTACACGACTTAACCCTAACCTAACTTAACCTATCTATCTTGTTTCATTTTACTTAACTCATTGCACATGATTAGACCCATTTTGACTTAACCCACTCTTGGTATTTCCAAGAAGTCATAACTAACTAAGAACAAAATTTAAAAATTCTTAATCATTGATTAAACCTAATTTAGGCAAAATCCAATGCAACACGTTAATTTGACTAACTCTGAATAAAAACATTAAATACTTCATGCAACATAAATTATAAAGATACAAAATTGATTTGATAACTTAGGCTTGATATAGAAAAAGAGTCAGAATCCTTTTTAATTTGAGATTGAATTAGAGAGCCCGCCCTTTGATTCAGGCTAGTTTGAAGCCCTATGGCAAAGTTTGACATTCTAGCAATTCATAAGGATTTTTTTTAAATCCAATTCTAGACCACTTAGTATCTTGTGCCCATGATGCAAACTAAACCGTGATTCCACATCACCAACCATAAATGTATCCACAAGCTTGAATAGTTGGGCAAAGACTTAGATGGGTTGAGTTGAGTTAAACTTATTCTTTCTTACTTAAAACCCACCCAATAATCATTGTGATAAAATCAATCTTAAGCAAAGTTTAGGCTCTTTGATTTTTCATCCAAGCCGTTTGACACCATAGACTTTTATCATCTAAAGAGTTTTTTTTTAAAAAAAATAAGCATACAAAAAGAAAGAACAGTACTATGGATCATCTAGTAGTCATCGCCGCTTAATTCACTCAAGTTGTGGTAGTTGAGGATTAGGGACAGATCGATAATTTTAGAATTTTCTTCTGCATCACTTGGTGAATTAAGCAATAGCTTGCTAAGAATCTAATTTCATTTTTCTATATGTGTATGTATGGATCAAATATTTTTCTTAATTAGGAACCATTTATGAGTTTTCTGACCAGATTGATTCGAATCTAACTTTACACGACTTAACCCTAACCTAACTTAACCTATCTATTTTGATTCATTTTACTTAACTCATTGCACATGATTAGACCCATTTTGACTTAACCCAACTCTTGGTATTTCCAAGAAGTCATAACTAACTAAGAACAAAATTTAAAAATTCTTAATCATTGATTAAACCTAATTTAGGCAAAATCCAATGCAACACTTTAATTTGACTAACTCTGAACAAAAACATTAAATACTTCATACAACATAAATTATAAAGATACAAAATTGATTTGATAACTTAGGCTTGATATAGAAAAAGAGTCAGAATCCTTTTAATTTGAGATTGAATTAAAGAGCCTGCCCTTTGATTCAGG
Organism: Calamus simplicifolius; assembly: GCA_900491605.1. Classification (NCBI taxonomy): domain Eukaryota; kingdom Viridiplantae; phylum Streptophyta; class Magnoliopsida; order Arecales; family Arecaceae; genus Calamus; species Calamus simplicifolius. The sequence goes on from UESW01000104.1 coordinate 28,155, forward strand.
CTAGTTTGAAGCCCTACGACAAAGTTTGACATTCTAGCAATTCATAAGGATTTTTTTTTTAATCCAACTCTAGACCACTTAGTATCTTGTGCCCATGATGCAAACTAAACCGTGATTCCACATCACCAACCATAAATGTATCCACAAGCTTGAGTAGTTGGGCAAAGACTTAGATGGGTTGAGTTGAGTTAAACTTCTTCTTTCTTACTTAAAACCCACCCAATAATCATTGTGGTCAAATCAATCTTAAGCAAAGTTTAGGCTCTTTGATTTTTCATCCAAGCCGTTCGACACCAGAGATTTTTATCATCTAAAGAGATTTTTTTTAAAAAAAATAATTATGCAAAAAAGAAAGAACAGTGCTATGGATCATCTAGTAGTCATCGCCGCTTAATTCACTCAAGTTATGGTAGTTGAGGATTAGGGACAGATCGATAATTTTAGACTTTTCTTCTGCATCACTTGGTGAATTAAGCAATAGCTTGCTAAGAATCTAATTTCAATTTTTCTATATGTGTGTGTGGATCAAATATTTTTCTTAATTAAGAATCATTTATGAGTTTTCTGACTAGATTGATTCGAATCTAACTTTACACGACTTAACCCTAACCTAACTTAACCTATCTATCTTGATTCATTTTACTTAACTCATTGCACATGACTAGACCCATTTTGACTTAACCCAACTCTTGGTATTTCCAAGAAGTCATAACTAACTAAGAACAAAATTTAAAAATTCTTAATCATTGATTAAACCTAATTTAGGCAAAATCCAAGGCAACACGTTAATTTGACTAACTTTGAACATAAACATTAAATACTTCATACAACATAAATTATAAAGATACAAATTAGTTTGATAACTTAGGCTTGATATAGAAACAGAGTCAGAATCCTTTGATTCTGGCTAGTTTGAAGCCCTACCACAAAGTTTAACATTCCCAAATATATAAATTTAGATCTAACATAGATCTAACATGATCACAAGGCCATGCAATAAGGGCATGAATTGGTCAAATACAAACATGCCATTCCCATCATGTTTGAAATTCAAAACCACACTTTCCCCTGGTCATGACTTTTTATTTTTTTTTGCCCCCAAAAGTCAAACTAAGGTCTCTCATTTAAAGAGCCGGGGATAAAATTGCCTTCCTTGGAGTGGTTAGAGGAGTTCGCTCCTCGTGATGTTATTAAACAAAGATGCCACCGCAAGTGAAATTAAGGAAACAATGACCTACACCATCCGATGCTCCGTCTCAATCCAAAACAACAGCGAAACAGGCACGAAGGCGGTGACCGGACACCCAACAAAAAAAATAAAAAAATAAAAAAAAAAGATTCGCCCGAAATTTTCGAACGCGGTGGGAGCGAGAAAAAAGAAATGAAACGGCTAGGGTTTTAACACACGCCGTTAGGTTTCGAAAACCCGCCGTCAAGTAACGGCGTTAGAGAGGGCCTGGCTATAAATACCGTAACAGCGAGTAATTCCGTAACCGAGACCACCGTCGGCCAGCCCCGAGTGGGGGAGTGAGGAGCGAGAGCGATCGAGGTGGTGGAAGAGGCGACGACGACGGGATCGGGGATAGAGAGAGGGAAAGGAATCGAATCCTCCCGGATCGAAGTTTGGGTGGAAGAGCGTAAGCTATTGTCGGCATTCCCCTCGATTTCTCCCGTTCTTTCGTTTCTTTGGTTCTCGATCTCGTTCTTTGTTTTCTACAGTAATGTGGGAGAAATTTCTTCGAGAAAGGTGGTGGTTTGTGCTAGTTTTCATGGATCAGTCGATGGGATCGTGAGATTTGCTGGTTTTTGTTCAGATTTCATGTGAATCTGGCTGAAAGTTGGGTTTTTTGTTGCTTTGTTTGCGATTTTGGTTAAGGGGATTGCCCATCAGTGGATTTTTCACCGTTAGAGTCTTGCATTCTATGCACTTTTTTATTGTTGGTTAACGTGCATTTTAAGTAAGATTATTTGTGGCTCGACGGATTAATGGCCGATGTTTTTGATCAGTTTTGTGCTTCTGTTCTTAATAGAATCTTGTAATGCGATGATTCATGTTTATTTAACTCCATTTCTTTAGATCTTTTCTATTTTCCGTTTTAGATTTTTTTAAATGAAAATATTCTCAAATGCAAGTGAAATATGCATTTTCTTAACTGAAAAAAGAAAACCAATTTCTTTCTACTGCTATCTCTTTTGGTAGAAACTTACATATATTTTAAATTCTCTTTCTGCATGTTTAATCTGTTTAGAAATTATGAGAAGATTGATGTCCCTCTGGCGAAAGTGGCTTGTTTATTCGCTTTCATTCCTTTGATCGGAAATGCCGCCTTATATTCAAAACATGTTTGATATGGCATTCTGCTGAATTATTACTCTTTATGATTTGCTTATATTTTTTGTAATTCCTCGTGATGCATTCAAAAGCGACGTTAGTGAATCTATTTGCAGGCATTTCTAGTTAGTGATGTTCTTTACAGTGAACCCGTTCTTTATTTTGTGATTCTAAACATATCATGATTGGGTGGTGTTAGTTGCTCGTTAAGTAATCATCATTTCTTTTAATTTTGAAAATTCTGGCATATGTCCATTACTGGTGAAGAGCCCATTATAAGTCAAAACGTGAAAGAGTTACAAAATCATCTGTTTGTAGTGCTAATCCAATAGGTTGCTGTTCGTCATCGAATGATACCAATTGAAAGTCACGTAATTGGGGTGAGGTGAGTATAGATGATGCTGGTTTATAATATCATTCAGCTTTACTAATTGTTAAGTAATCATCATTTCTTTCTTTATCCCGGTATATGTCCATTAATGGTGAAGAACCCATTATAAGTCAAAACATGAAACAGTTGCAAAATCATCTTTTTTTAGTGTTAATCCAATAGGCTGCTGTTCATCATCGAATAGCACCAATTGAAAATCACTTAACTGGGGTGTGTATAGCTGATGCTAGTTTATAATATCATTCATGCTTTGTATGTCTCTACATACGCATCCTGTCTATGAGTTTATTTTCTGAAACAGTTGTCTTTCTGCAAGAGTAAATCCACATGATGAAAAAGTTTGGGCATAGTCTCTATAACTAGGCATTTGATCTGCAGACAATGTTATATATGTGTTATATTTCTTGTAGTTAGATGGGAAAGGAAGTCATAGACGTTTGTGCTGGTGAAGAATCAGAAGGCTTTATCATATGTTCAGCCAATGATGACCCTGAGAAGCCTGATGAGCATTCTTATAAAGATCGGGTGCTTTCTGCACTTGATGAAACTGCAAAGGACGTTCCTGATCCTCAGGATTTTCATGCAAATGGAGAACCAGAAGAACAAAAAGAAAATGGGATGCAATAGATGGTTTTGTTGAGGATTTCTCTGTCCATCAGGATGTGAATTTTCCCAAGGAAGAAAAAGCCCCCTGCTCTAAGGACTCAAATTTAAATGTTGTCACATTGGTGAAGGAAGAAATGAACAGTGCAGAACAGAATCCGGATAATTATGAAAACACTGATACTCAAATTAAAAGAGTCCCAAACCTGCTAATCTTGAAGCAATACAGTCCAGCCGAACTGTTTCTCAACCATTTGCTCTTTCAACTGACAAGCGTGCTTCTGGTGGGAACCGTTTTGTTGCTAGTATTGCCGGCAACGGGAATGGATCTGCTAATGTAAACAGCCAACAAGCACGTAACACGCCAAAGAAGATTCAGGTAATTCTGATTATTCAAAATTTTTCTCCTGTTCTTTCTATCATTTCTGATATCCATATGAAGATTTAGTCTTGGGAGATTGCAACAATTCTGCTTTATATCTCTATGTTTTGACTTTTGATAAGAGTGGTCTTTGTTGATCTGTGCTATAGTTATGCGGATAGATGATATTAATCATGCAAACATTTAATTATGGTGGCGTGTTCTGATTTTATTCTGGTCTTGGTCTTGCAAAAAGATATTTGTTGCATCTGTTTCTATAATCTGTGACAGAAGAGTGTCCTCTATGACAGGGCTTCCTTTTGATTTATTGTTGATTATATTATGGGTTGGTAGCATCAAATATATTGCATACTCACAGTCGATGATGACTGTGAAATGAGCATTCCTGTATTCAGGAAGACTGCAAGTTGTAACTTAAGAATTTTGGGGTGTGAAGAATGACATATCTGTGGTCAAGTGCAAGTGCTAGCACAACTTAACAGTGTCATCCTTCCATGTGGGTACTAATTCAGTATTATTTAGATCTGCTCTTCTAACTGAAATGATATAAGCTGTCTGTTATAGAAGCAGATACTTAGTTCCATGTCAGTCTCACATTTCTAGCCACGTCTCTGATTTACTAAATTAGCAGCAATATGATTGCGCATTTTTAAACTTTAGAATCAAATGTATAGAAACTCATAAGGTTACTGCAAATAGGGAAGATTCTGAATTTATGATTGTTTTCTCTAATATGTTACAGGCTGACACAACTCTCACATCAAGGAAGCCTCTGCAGCCTGATAATACAAAGCACCCAGATGAAGAGGATGCTTGCTCTGTTGCCTCTTCGTATCCTCTTGCTACTTCTGTTTGGTCTTTATTTGATGATTTGCTTATTTTTCTCATTTTCTCTATGGATTGGTATTGCAAAACCTAAATAATATATAGAACTGCTGCATCAGTGAGAACATTAAAAGGCAGGTTTACAGTGGCATCTGCACCTATTTTCAGATGCAGTGAACGTGCAGAGAAGCGGAAGGAGGTAGCCTTTTTCTGGTCTTCTAGTATTGAGCATTGTGAGTATTTGTGGTGGCTATGATGAAAAACTTGTGTTATTTTTCCTCCTTCTTAGTTTTATTCAAAGTTAGAAGAGAAACATCAAGCTTTGGAGGCTGAGAAAAACCAGTCTGAAGCCAGGACCAAGGTATTTTTTTTTCTTTTTTTGTATCTTTGGAAAAAAAATGCTTAATGCGATGGTTTAACATATGTTCTCTTTTCCTAGATCCTTTGCATGGTTTTTGCTTTTATAGGTTAAAATATGTATTTTTTTTTTGTATCTTTTTGATTATCACAATCTGTACTAACCTTAGATCTAGATATGCAACCTTTTGTTTTACCATGTTTCTTTTAAAACATGTTAAAATATTTAATTTGGGGAGTATCAACATACCTACATTTTCAACAGAACCCTGTGACATGTTGTTCATAAAGTATTAATAGAGGTTTTTACATTTTAATGCTGTAGAAGCTGCCATTATTATCATATCCTAGGTCTGTCTCTGTTGTTATTGACTTGGATTCTGACATTTTATGAGTGCTGTCTTTTATGACCATGTGCTGTAGAAGTTGAAAGTCTTGTTTTGCACATGCTGCGTCCTTTTCCCAATTCCATGATTAATAATGATCTGATGTTCTTTCCGTCACCTATGAGGCCATTGGTTATTTAGGTTGTCCTTTGCAGAAAGTCTGTGCTTTGTTCTGTGAATTATTTATACCTTTCTTCTTTAGGAGAGTTTTACAACATTACTAATTTGCATCAAACCATGGTTGCATGCAAAGTACTCGACCCATTTTATTAACCATTAATGTCCATCATTGTAATTAACTTGTTTCTGGATGTACCACAAATTTTATTTCTGATCAATATTTGATAAGTTGGCTACTATACTAAACAACAACAACAACAAAGTCTTAATCCCAAATCAGTTGGGGTTGGCTACATGAATCCTTTTTCTCCATTCAGCTTTGTTCTATGTTATACATTTTGTAAGATACAAAGATTTTAAGTCTTTTTTTATTACTTCTCTCATATAATTTTTGGTCTATCTCTATCTCTTTTTTCTTTACATATATCAAGTCTTGCACAGGTGCATCTGTAGGTTTACGTTGCATATGTTCAAATCATATAAGTCGTCATTCCCTTAATTTATCCTTGATTGAAGCTATCTCTACTAGTTTATGAATGATTTTATTTCTTATCCTATCTTTCTTATATTATTATGTTAGGATATGACTATAGTTTTTATGTTGGTCATCAACTAATTGCAACCCTTTTCCTTTATCCGGGTTTGAGACTGATTAAAGAAAAACTTATGTATAAGCATAGTTTACTTCAATCCTTTTTCTGGCATAACATTTTAATGCATATACCTAAATGAATCTATAGTAGTAACTCCAATAGCATGAATAAAACTGCAATTCTTAAACGCATCGAATGCAACAAATATATACTTGGCGTTCTAGAAATGTCAAATTACAGTAGGGCTGAAAACGGATCGGATACGGATCGGATAGTAGTATATCCGTATTTGTATCCATATTTTTTAACGGATACGAATACGGATACGAATACTAAATGGATATTAAATTTATATCCATATTTATTCTAAACGGATACGGATACGAATCGGATATCAAGTATATCCATATTTATTATATACGGATACGGATACGAATCGGATATCCAGCATATCCATATTTATTATATACGGATACAGATACGAATCGGATATTCAGTATATCCATATTTATTATATACGGATACATATATGAATCGGATATCAAGCATATCCATATTTGTTATATATGGATACGGATACGGATATGAAGATAAAAATTTCTATGATCTCATGATGGTATTATATGATGAATAGTTGTGAAAGAGTTAATAAATATTAAATAGATAAATACTAAAGAAGCCACTAAACTCCATACTGTCTACCACAAGAACAAAACATAGGCAATAAGAATATGGCTACATAAATGTTCTCTTAAGAAATTTGAAAGAAGTTGAAATCCACAACAAATCCAACTAAGCAACAGTGTAACGGGATCTAAAATATTTGAGATGGAAATTATTAAGCATTAAGACAAGAATTTTCATGGAAATGTAGACATATATAAGAATTTGCAGTTCACTAATACAAAAAAATGCATAAATACAACAGGAAAAGCAAAATGTCAAGCATATTTTCTTGAGTACTACTAAGAAATACAAGTAGCATGTTTCTAAGGACTTACCAACATTGGTGTTATGTACATAGCAAGTTCGCCAAAGAATGGCAGGAAAGAAGCCTTGAATGTTTTGATCAAAGTGCCCAAACAATTACCAACTTGAAGAAGACAAAGGAACAAAAACATAGGACAAAGTCAAGTTTTATAATATATAAATGATCATATCAAGGGGCTAGGCTTGAAATAAGTAATTTGCCAAGCATCCACGAAGTATGATTTTTGAAAATATATCACATACCTGATCAAAGACGTTTGATTCTTAAAAATATATCACAGACCTGATCAAGGAAATGAATAAATATCCTCTAGGACGTTAGTAACTCATCAGATATAGGGACATAGTTTGAGTTGGCTCAGAAAGACATTATCAGCTGTTATTTCCTGATGGTTACAATTTGCATGCATCCGAGTTAGGAAATGCTATGAATCTGCCTAACATCATGGCCCTTGGCTCAGATAGAGTGTCAAACATATGCTTCACAAATCACAACGGTTGCATTTAGAAAGGCCCTCCAAATCATGATTTCACAGCCCACACATTGAGCGTCAAAACAAATTGGAAGTCTCTATCATCATTGCCAAATTAAATTGAATAGGCTCAAAATATTATCACAGCCCACACAAGCACAAAATATTTGGAATGAAATAAACAAGGCAAAATATTTAATAGGATTTGTTGATGATAAATCTTAAATGCATGATGCATCTCATAAACTCAAATGTCATAAGAAGTATTTCATAAACTATTAAGTAAAAAGTTCAAAAATCATTGAATAACATCATATGACAATCTTCAATGCTCTAATCATCCTGAAATAAAACATGTTAAGAATATTATTAGCACAAAAGTTCAATATATAAATAAAAATAAAAACTTATTTTTTAAAAACTACACATCATTTGCATTTACCTTATCCAACATAGCAGGAGAATTGAGATCATGAACAATGGAAGGAATATGACCTGAAACGAAATTTTAAAAAATAGTAAAATATTAGAAATAAGTTAAATCTAATAAAAATATTGTATAAAATGTAATAAGTTACCTTTTTTCTCATATCTCGGCCAATCTTGAAGACAAATCACAGCTTCAACAATATCAGGATCTAATGAACTTCGAAATGCATCTATCACTCGTTCACCTGTACTAAATGCTGATTCTGAAGCTACAGTAGATACTGGAATTGCCAAAATATCTCTTGCAATCCGAGATAAGATAGGATACTTTGGACCATTAGATTTTCACCAGCCTAAAATATCAAAAGCATCACCTTCAACCCATGGCCAAATAGATTCCTCCATATATATATATATCCAAATATGTTCTAATTTGTTGTTGTTGTGCATTCTTCTTCATAAATTGTGCAAACTTTTTTTTTCTTCCTTCCATCTCATCAAACTCATCAGAAATATATCCGCTATCTCTCGATGAACCAATATCATGAGTAATTGGAATAGAAAATGAAGGAAATTTTTTTTCATACTCACTATAAAGGTTTCGAATAACATTTTCAACATCACTGACCTCTTTTTCTCCATTTAAAGAGTAAATCTGTGAGTAATAAAATTCTACCATCTTCATTTTGTAACGAGGATCTAAGAATGAACCCACTGCTAGCATGAGATTAGATTGTTGCCAATATTTGTCAAACTTCTCCTTCATTGATAATGCCATAAAGAGAAAAAGTTGATCCTTAGGATTTGTGCACCATTCAATAATTTGCAATTGAATTTCACAAAATTCTTGAAAAAAGAGATTTGCAGTTGGATATAATGTGCCTGAAAGGAGCTCGGTGATGTTATAGAAGTTTTTCAAAGCTTGACAAAATGTTTTTACCTCTATCCAATTATCATTTGTTGGGCATATATCATATTTGTATGGATTAAGACACTGCAATCTTTTAAAAGCCTCTTTATAATAACAAACATCCCTTAGCATCATGTACGTAGAGTTCCACCGTGTTGGGACATCAATTGACAAACCTCTACGTGTATCCAAATTACATTCTTTAGCCCTCTTTTCAAACTCCTCTAACTGTAGTGGAGAGCTTCGAACAATCTTCACCATTTCTCTGATATTTTCAATTGCCATATTAATTTTTTTTAGTCCATCCTGCACAACTAAATTAATAATATGTGCAGCATATCTCACATGAAAGAACTGGCCATTACATACAAGTGTTCCTTGAAGCCTATCTACGATTTCTCTGACACACACAGCATTGGCACGATCATTATCCAATGTTAATACAAATAACTTCGATCAATGTTCCAATCAATCATATTTTTGATAAATGTATTACACAAATTGACTCCAGTATGTCTTCCTCCCATATGCATAAAATTAATTATTTTCTTTTTCAAATTCCAATCATCATCAATGAAATGTGCTGTCACACATAAATAAGACTTGTTTTGTCTAGAAGTCCATAAATCCATAGTTGCACTTATTCGACATGAAAGTAGACCAAACATATCATAAACTTTTTTCTTTTCCTCTATCCCTTTTCTAAGGGTTATGCGGCTCTTTAAGTCAAAAGATGGTCTTAAAGACTTAACAAAATCAATAAATCCTTCATACTCAACCATAGCAAATGGGTATTCATGCATAACAAACATCCGTATAAGCTTCTTACGACTAACATCTCCATCATATGTATAGGTACTCAAAGAACAAGTGCCATCCTCTTTTTGCAATGATGTTTGTAACATTAGTTGGCCTTTGACATTAGTATTCTTCAAAAATGAATGGCACTTATCAAGATGATTTTTCAAATGTGTTGTCCCCAACCTACTAGCTCCATTAAATATTCTTTTGCAGTGATTACATCTTGCTTCTTCTGTTTTAAAAATTTTTCCATCAATTTCCTTTTCTAATTCATACTTTGTAAAATCATCCCAAATTTTAGATGTTAGCTTTTTCTTTTGTCTTTTTCTCTCTGTTTGATTTGTAGGCTCAACTGATTTGCTATTTGCATCTTCAATGGTTCCACTAGAAGACATGATATATAACAACTGCATTCAAAATAAAAAAATAAAATATATAAGAAAATCCATGATGACACAAGTCAATGAGAATTCCATCACAAAAAAAAAATCTCATACACACTGAGATCCATAATACACAAATGATATATCACAAAAATGATAGAATCACACAAATGTATGCTTAAAATAAATCTCATACACACTGAGATCCATAATAAAAGAGAAGTTTAAAGAGTAAGAATTGGATTCAAATGGCATGATTCTATCATTTTATTGATATTTCAAAGTTATAAATCCAAAATTAATAAACTCATCCATTCCCTTCAATTTTCGATCTAATCCCAGGAAATTGGATTAACAATCCCATATTATGAACCAAACACATTCCCAATCTCTTTCATCAAAGAGCTCACAACTAATTAATTACTCCCCAACCCTTTTGGCCTTTGCATCACCTATGACTTTTCCAACACCCTATAAGAGTTCAGTGACCACTGGCACTCAAGCTAACTTGGTTTCTTTCTGCTCTTTCTCCCACCAAACGTGCCATTGGAAGCAAGTGGATTAGTTTACAAATTCCAAATGATAGAAGCTTTTAGCGTAGGTTAAAGACTAAGATTAGAGTTGACATTTTCATTGGGGGTGTTACTTACCTACGTAAAGCTAACAAATGCATCAAGCAATCACACCAACTTAAACGGAAAGTCTCAAGTGAATTAACTGATCTTACCGTATCAGATGAGTGGATATCAGAGCAAATCAACTTCCTCTATCTCTTTCTAAGGCCTGCCTTTGTAGTTCAATTCTGGAAGCTGCTTATATATGCACGTTAAGAATACCAATAACAATAAGAAAGCAGAAAGCTTCAAACCAAAAGCTAATACAATCGGTGCCAGTTCTCATACCAAAAGCTAATACCTTTTAAGAGGATGGTTCCCGTTCTCATACCTCTCTCTCTCTCTCTCTCGAAGAAGACGAACTGACGAAGAAGAAGGGAGCCCTGTTGGGCCGTTGGCTGTTGCAGCGTTGCTCCCCTGTTTCACCTGAAACAGGGGAACAATTGAGGAAGAAAAAGCTTCGATTCCTCCGGTGAAACAGGGGAACAATCGAGGAAGAAGAAAGCTTTGATTCCTCTGCCACTCTCTCCCTCTCTGAGTCTCTCTCCCTCCCTTCCTCTCTCTCTCTCTGGAATTGGGAATGTGGGAACGATCAAGGTTCAAGGAAGCTCACCTGTGACTTGTTGGCTGATGCGGCGAAGATCAGGGGAAGGATGCTTCGTGACAGCTCCTCCTCGACGTCTAGTCCGTCTCCTTCGCTGCCACCTCCGTGGATCGCTCCCAGCCCCCAGAAAGTCTGGATGTGGACGGTGGAGTGGAAGACGAAGAACGGAAGATTGAAAGAAAGAACTCCGTCTCCTTCTCTGCTGCTTCCACGGATCGTTCGCTGCCACCTCCACGTCTCCTTCGCTGCCACCTCCGCGGATCGCTCCCAGCCCCCAGGAAGTCTGGATGTGGACGGTGGAGTGGAAGACGAAGAACGGAAGATTGGAAGAAAGAACTCCGTCTCCTTCGCTGCTGCTTCGAAGAACGGAAGATTGGAAGAAAGAACTCCGTCTCCTTCGCTGCTGCCTCCACGTCTCCTTCGCTGCTGCCTCCCAGGAAGTCTAGATGTCGACTGTAGAGTGGAAGACGAGACGAAGTCACGAAGAACAGTGAACAGAAGATTGGAAATTTGGAAGAAAGCAGCGAGCGAAGAACTGTCCTGAGGAAGCGCCGAAGTGATGTAGGGAGCTTGGAGCGGGCTCAGAGGAGTTTGTCCGATCCGTACAGACGTGTCGATCATGCATGCCTTCCGGGCGTTGTGATGTTATTTTTTTAAGTTAAAAATTGGCTTTGGCTTGGGCCGTCCCGGCGCCCGGGCCGGCGGGCTTTGCTTTGAAAATAAAAAAACCAAAATTTTATCCCTCCAGTTATAACAAAACGGATATCCGTATCCGTATTTAAATATGTATATAAATTCGTATCCGTATCCGATTATTTTTTGGATTAAATATCCGAATCCGTATCCGAATCCGATTAAACTGTAAAATAACTATCCGAATTTAATATAATTCGAATACGGATACGGATACGGTCGGAGTTTATCCGATCCGTTTTCAGCCCTAAATTACAGCCTTCAGGATATGGCCCTTATTTGAAGAAGTCTTTGTTAAACTGGCCACTAAGAATTGAAATTCACTCTTAACCTAGGAAGAAGCTACCCAATGCTGGATTGTATGTGGGAGCCCTTAATTAGTTGCTCTATAGGGAACTCAAAGTTAACTTTCATTGCTCACTTTGGAGAGTGAATCATGGTGGCTGCATGAATTTGTAAACTGTTACAGAAGGGGGACCTTTATTGCTACCCATGGAACAATGTTGCCTTTTTTGTTACAAAAAGAAAAGGAAAGGACCTTAAAAAAAAAAAAACTTGGAACATGAGAAACTAATTAGTACTTTTGATTCTCTCAACCCAAGCGGGGCCTCAAGCAAATAAAAGACAGAGAAAGGAATCTAATTAGTACTTTTGAGGAAAGCTAAAGTGAACTACCCTGTTAGAACATTAGATGCAAATATACAATTTGATGCAACACAGGGTGCCACTAGCAACCAATGTAACTAGTTGGACCATGCCAAGCTTCCCAGCATTTAGTGGATTCACTTGAGAAGATTTTTACAAGCAATATTTGTTTTTTTGTAAATTTTATATTTGAGAGAGTATAAAATTTTAACCTAGTTTGTATATTTGTAGTTGAATAATTCTAAGATAATTCTTTACTACCGAGCCTTTTTTCTAGTGTTGATCTGTATTGGATTTAGTACTTGAATTAGGGTTTGGGGTCATAGACTGTATAAAGACAGCTTGTGACTATTAATTAAACAATTGTAGGAGAGAGCTTCCTCCATCCACAGAATGGTTCATCAATCCAGTTTGTTTTCAATTTGTATTTGATCTCCAATCTTAATTTCCATCAATCGAGTTTCTTGTCATTCTTCATGCTGCATTGCAATCTATCAGAAAAATATAAACGAACAGTATTAGTGATTAATTACTTAGTATATCCTCTGGATTTTGGTGAAAGAGATCATGAAGTTCTTTTGGTCTGGCTGTTGAGCATTGTCCCTCCATTAATCTTATTTTGTAAGTAATCAAGGGCTTCTTTATGCTTAGAGAGTTTCCTCCTATTTCCAGTGCCTTATGGTTTTGACATGAATTTAAAGTCTATCCTTCACAATGTAGTCAATTGATTTGTTGTTTGTGTAGTAGGACTCATAAATCTTCCATATCCATATTAATGTCATGTGAAGCTTGGCCAGTCAAGCCAAACACCATTCATTTTCAGAACATTTGTTCTTGCTTTCCATAAATATTTTGAACATGAGAAGACTAACCAGATTCCCCATCGTTGTTCATCTCTTATACTGCATGAGCCTTTCCCAACTTAATGTCTCCATTACTTAAAGAGATAGAGGAGGCATTGACAAGGGTAGAGGAGCAGGGAAGCATTAGAAGAGGAGCAGCAAGAAAGAGATGGTAAAGAAATTCTATCAAATAGCTAAAAAGATGTTGCAAATTTGCATTCCTGCTTGAAGAAACTGAGAGATAAATTGACTACAAAAATGGTTAGGTGGTAAAGAAGGAGCTAGAGACTAGCAAGAAGATTTGAATCTCATGAAAGATATTTGGGTTCTAATATATATAGATTGACCGTTGTTGACATGATGGAAAAAAATTATCTTGTAAAAGCCTAGAGGATGATAGTAAAACTGAACAATGAAAATATTAAACTAGTAAGGTGACTTTATGAATTCTCCAAAGGACATTAAAAATCTAAAGAGGTAATGTATTGGATGTTTGATGGAAGAAATTTGTGAAGTTCAGAGACAGTAATGGGCTGATGTTATTGCAAAAAATATTAGGTAATTGAGACTGAATGACTCTTACTATGTTCATATGTTGTAAGAAGAATGCTGAGGTTAATCTTTAGCAAATCAGGAAGGAAAATTCTCAATGTGTACATTTAGAGGAAGCTCTGAAATTGGATACACATGGCTAGTAATGGATAGTTATATAGAAGGTTGTGCACATGCTTGGTGGGTTATGGAGTGGTCCATAAAGTAGAACATTAACATTTAAAAACTGGGTTATCAGCTATGGTAAAACTTTTGAAAGAATGAGCACAATGGAAGGGCTTAAAAGTTGATACCAATAGAATTAAATTGACCACTTGATGTTTTATTTAAAGCCTTGTCCATACATTTTTCTAGTTTTACTGTTAGCTGATCTTTCAGATTGCCTTTTTTTCTTTTTTAATGTGTGTGGGTGTTTGGGTTGGTTGGGGGGGAGGGGAGGGGAGCCAAGCTGGGCAGTGTTTTAATAAATATAAATAAGTAATCTAAATAGATTGAATATCTTAAATCTTATTTAAAGCTGATTGAGATAACCCAGGAAAACATAACATCAGTTGTACCATAAAAGTTCTGTTGGGTATCATTGAATCCATGTGATAATTTGTAGTATCTGCACATTACTTTCCTTTCTTGATCTTATGCCAATCATAATTATAAGATGAACCTTTTTGCACTTAGTTTTGTTGAGTTTTATTCTTATAATTTAAGGAAAACATTGTTCACTCTTCATATTGTTGATATGCTGGACAAATTCATGATGTTCAAACTGCAGTTTAGAGCTTTTCATAACATCTGTATTAAATGTAATGTTGGCAATGTCCAGGGCATATGATCTCTCATAGGTTCTATTAATAATGAATTTGATAAGAAGTTTTTAATTTGCTTTGGTACTAAGTATTTCTTGTTTACAGGAAGAACGAGAGGCAGCACTTAAGCAACTTAGAAAGAGCTTGACTTTCAAAGCTACACCTATGCCAAGCTTCTACCGTGAAGGGCCTCCACCTAAGGTTGAGCTTAAAAAGGTGTTACTCTAAACGAGCTGCTTCTGTGCAACTATTCACATAGTCCATTAGAAATGAAATGTCATGCTGGCTCTGTACTATGTCATGCTGGCTCTTACTATGTAGCATATTTTGAAGCTTTCTTTATTCATGCATATGGTTCTTAGCAGGCCACAACATGACTACTTTCAAGTTTTCATAGAAGTCTAAGCTAGATGATATTATACCAGTGAACTTGTTGATGAAATGCCCAGGTTATACATCTATATAAATCTGAGGTTCACCAGATCATAATTCTTGAGTGGCTAAAGCATGCTGAGTCATTGAAAGCTCTAGCTGTTGCAGCTGAATTTCTTTCCTTGAAGGGTGATAGAGAAAAGCAAAAAAAAAGAAAAAAAAAGAAGCTTCATGGTAGCTTATTTGCTGCTTGAATGGTTATGATTTAGATAATGCCCTTCCATCTATAGGCACGTCTATTTTTTCTGGAATTTTCTTTATAGATTAGTAATCTTGAATCATCTTGATGTAGTTCTTAAGCCTAGTTAAAACAGTCAACCATGAAGTAAGAGTCTTTTGATCTTCTTGGCAAAATCTGGCGGATAGTTTATAACTGAAGTCCTGTTTTCTTGAAGTCTCTTATGTAATTTTTTATGCAACAAATCTGATTGCCTGTTTAGCTTTAGGGCATTGCATGTTAGTGTTATTTCACAAGTTAAGCAACCAATTACTGAACTCATTCCTGAACATACCCGATAATGCATATGTCCATCCAAAACTGAGTGCAGCTAAGATGGCAAACAGGTTGGGTCTGCTTCAAGTCCTGCTTGAACCATAGCTTATCTGAATTTTCTTTGTCTTAGATATAGATCCAATCCAATCCATCACTGGGTGGGATCTGGGTGGGGTCTGGGTAGATGGCCACTACACCACCTCCGCCTGCTTGCAGGCATAGGGCACCAGCAGAGAAGCCCCTCTGCAGCTGCAGCTACCCCTACTACCCCAGTGGGGCACTTGGCCAAAGCCCACCCCAGGGGTTCTAAAGCACAGAGGAGCATTGCAACCCTGATTGACTTGGATGCATGTTGCTTGTGCATTGGCTTGCGTCCCTGGAACCCTCGCTGAGTGCCCTGTGCACTCTGGACTTGTGTCCCATGTGGCCGAGATGGGTGTCCCACGAGCATGGGCCCGTGGCCTGTACCTTACACTGGAAAGTGAGTCCTATGTGCACGGGCTGCACTGCACTGTTTTTGGACACAGACCTGATTTTGTGTTGAACTGGGTGGGTCCAGTCTCCTGGTATTTATGTTTGATTCATGATGTTCAGTGTAGGACCGGTTAGGATTCTGGATTGAACTTGATCCATAGGTTGCTCGAAAGTTCAGCTCTGATCGGAATTTTGATTAAAATTGAACTAAGCTAGTTAGAAGTGAAAGAGAAAATTCATAGTGGATGTGGTGCTGACTCTGAGAAACATAGAACTCAGATCATCCAGTGGAATGAGAAGGAAGGACTTGAAGCAGCCATTGAACAACTGATCTGTGCAATAAAATACTGAACTATGCACTGTTTAAATATCAAGAGAAGTGATTTAGATTAATGCCTGGAATAAAATAGGGAAAAACAAAATTAGATGTGAAAGAAATAAAGCTGAAGAGAACACAGCTTATCTGAAACAGGTTATCTTGTAAAGAACAAAAGGAAAGATAAAAATGATACCTAACTCACTCATAGGCTTGGGAATTATACCTAGGTTTGAGGGTTTCACACATTCCTTGTGGAATTGCATCATAATATACAATAATACATTGTTTAAGTGATTGATCTCCTTGAAACAATTACCTAATCTGTCAAAAACCTAAGATCTTCTATTTATAAGTAGAAGAAACCCCGATAAGTTTTTTTTGTCATCCGAGAACTTACCCCCGCAGGGCTTGGTTAATGTTTGCAGTTACTGTAGTCTGAACACTAGTGATGAACAGCACCAGTGAGGTAATCATGCACCTTGAGTTGTCAAATAAGATCTAAGATCTTATAATCTTGGCTCTTGATTGAAAATAACTCAGAACAAAAAACGATCACAAATAAAAAAGGAAATACATTAAATTGGAAACTAAATTAAAATCCAAGCCCCCATGTCCAATCCATTCTATAAAACCCTAAGATCTTCTACTTATAAGAAAAAGAAAACCTAAAAAGTAGTTGTAATTCCAAAATTCATCCCCATAAGCCATGGTTACTTGTCACTGTTATTGTAGTCTGAACGGTAACGCATAAACAGTACCACTGCATTAATGATGCTCATCAAATAGTCAAATAAGTTCTAAGCTTTGTTAATCTCGGCTCTTGATTCAAAATAGTCCACTGAGAACAGAAAATAATAGAAATAAAATGTAAAGTACATTAAAAGAAATACAGCAAATCAACACCTAAAGTAAAATCCTAATTCCTTAAGTCCTGCAGTCCCCTGAAGCATCATGGCATAGTCTTTGGTCTCCACCACTCCTTTCAAGGTTGGGTCTTAACCAGGGAGCCAAGACCCATGCCAGACTCATGGATCTGAACTTTCAGAATTGTCAATTCAAATTTGGATCTGATATTGAGTTAAGTTGGGCCTATCCAACCCGCCTGAGTACCTATTTAAAACTTGGTATTTTAATTTGAACTGTTAAACTGAAATTCAGTATAGACTTGTAGTGATGATTGGATGGCTCTCAGGCTGCAAATTATGTGGTTGGTACCTGCATATTGAATTCTTGTATAACCAGTCAGACATTAGTTGCTAGATGGATGAGGCTGTTCTTACTTATTTTCCTACTTTAATTGAAGCTACCTACAACTCGTGCAAAATCACCAAAGCTTGGCCGAAGGAAGAGCTGTAGTGATGCAAGCAATCCATCCAAAGGAGATAACAATGATGGAACATCTGGTCGAGTGAACCGTCACAGTCTGGGGAGTTCCAAAGAAGATACCAACAAACTGCGGAGTGGTGTGAAGAATGGAAATGCAGCTTCCAAAGATAAAGAAGGGTCCAAATTGATGAGGGAGGGTTCCAAACCCGTTTCTCAGAAGGTGTCTGCACAGAAGAAGGCTGATATCACTGTGCATTCGTAACTCATGAATTTATCAAGTGTTCTGCTAATTTATCTTACATCACATAAATGGTCCCTTGCTTTCTGGAAGGCGTAGTGTTCTTGTGAGAACTTGTTGCTAGAATTTGTGTGCTGTATGATGGTGTAAATTTTGTAAGTTATACAGAAATGATATGTATTAAACACAAATCTCTTGGAGCAGTTTTATTAGAACTATTGAAAGAAATGACTGTTTTTCATTTGGAAAACTGGCTTTAGTTTCTAGCAAAAATATTGACATTGTTAGTGAATGGTGTCTAACTAGCAATGATTCTGGTTGTAACTTGTGATATTTATGCTGGTTGTAACTTATGATATTTATGTAGCATTTGTTATAATTATTGTTATACTTATAGATGTGTTTGAAATTATAGCGGTGGTGGTAGTTCTTGTTGTTGCTTTTGTTATAAATGCATACGTAGAACCTGAGAATCAGATAAGCGGTTCAATTATTACGTTTTACTTTTTCTTTGCATATTAAATTTTCTTTATTTCCGAGTGAAACTTGATGTTTCTTTAAGTCGCCACTGAAGAACATCAGGTGTGATTTTATCAACATCAAACTTGTATTATCTGGTGTTCCATCAAGCTGCGGTTTCTGCTCACATGATAGATTCACGCTTGTTCTGCTTAAGATGACCAGTTTGTCTAGGTGCCACCTGATATTCTGCTGCCTGATCTGTAATTGTCTAGGTGCCACCTGGTATTCTGCTGCTGCTTGTTCTGTCAAATCTTCCATGTTGCAGTCATGTTCTATTCCATTGTCCACTTCTCTTTTTCCCTAGAAATAACTCGTCTCTCTGGTTTCTATTATTGGCTCTCTTGAAACTTTAGATGAATTGTGTTCTTTATTCCTCCCCTCTCCTGTGATGGTACCAAGAGAGACTCTACCATTGTACCTTTAGCTTTCTCGTCATTACAATCGCTGTAGGTTTGAATTATAGGCTCAGGAGAGTAGATTCATCACTAAACTCAACTCAACTCATCTAAGCCTTTTCCCAACTACATGAATCTGCTTTCTTCATTCTACTCTATTCAGAACTAAGTTGATACTTAGTTATATATTTTTTAATTATTTTTATTTATGTTAGCTTAGTTTTAAATCTTTTTTATTACCAAGGCCAGTGGATTCATCACCGGTTGCCCATTTTATTGTTAACCCAGAGGCTGAATGCCTGGATGATCCTTCTTGGTCAGGTTCTTAGAGATTGTTTTCTCTTCTGAAGAATTGACTAGTTGGGAAGATTGAGCTGCATGTTGCACATGCTCTCGATAAAAATCTAATTCATCTATCTACATGAGTGATATTGAATTTATTCTGAAACTGAAGTTCTCTCCTGACATATATGGCAGGACAGCTTTGAAGAATTGAGATCAGACTTCATTATGAATTCTCTCAATGATCAGGATGATAACTATATGATTAGTTTTGAATCTAGAAGGTATTATATCTCACTTTCTATGCCTATCGTATTCGTTGAGAATCATGTGAGAAGTTTGTTCTTATATGAAATAATTGGATTGATACAGATGATTAAATCTAAAATCTTATTGTTTAAATTCTAGGTCGAATTGGAACCTAGCATGGATATAAAGGCTATATCTAGCACTCAAACTCTTCATCCTCCTAACAAGTAGTATCAGAGGTGATCACTTGTGATCCTGAACAACGCTTGAAGTTATGAAGTTCTTGAAATTGTTGGATCTTTTAAAGAATTTGCTAGTAGAGTTGAGTTGTTAAAGTGGACTTAATGGAGCAAAGTGCTGGATTAATATTAATGATGGCTTACAAGAAGACTTTGAATTGGATTAGTTTACAAAATGTATATCAGATCTTTGAGTCCTCCATGGAATAATTAATAGGAAGCAGATTTTAGGTTGAATTGGATTTTTACATGTATATCAGATTTTTCTAGTATTTAAACTTTCCTCCTCTCCAATACCCACCCTACCCAATCAAGATCCTAAGCCCCCAATCCTTCCCCCTTGTCTAAATTGGTAAGGGTTATTTCCGTCATTTGGTGGTGAGATTTACAAATCTTGTCACGATATATACAAGGAACATATAATATACTCACATTTTCCTTATACTTATCTAAATGATCTTCTAACTTATCAAATGTTTCCCTTGATGTCTTCCATCTACGAAAAAGAAAAAAAAAGCCCTTAAATTTGTTATGCACGGACCCTCCACTCAATAATTTTTGTTTAGTAAACCATAACCCTTTTATTTCTTTCCTTCCCCACAAAAAAAACCTGTGGAAAGTGTGACGACAATCACAGGTCTGAGAAGATACTATAGACTCACACATCCAAAACCATAGTAGAAAGATCGGAGGCTTAAGAACGTTCAGCTGGACAATGAGACCTTAGAAACACTTTTTTAAGACTATTCTCTGATTAATATGAGATATGTGTTCTGCACGTGATTATGCAAAAGAAAGAGCACATCCTGGATGATATTGACTTCATTAATTGGTGATTAAATTCTGACAAAAGAAAATATTTAGCAGGTGTCTTGCTTTCTCTTTTTCAATTAGTAAAGAAATATAAAGGGCATGTCTAACCCAAATAAGATGTCTCCACTTGTGCATGGCTTTCTGGAGACCTTCATGTACACTGGCAAAAGGGACTGTTATTGAAGACTTATTCTAGAGACATTCATGCTTGTCCAAATTTCCTAGAAAATATTTTTTTCAAAATATCTATATGCATGATTGTACATGGCATGCCTGTGACAGTTAAAATGTCTGCAAAACCAGAGCCTAACTTCTTCAGTAATTATTCAAACCTTGTCTCAGACAAAGCCTTAAGGAAGTCATTTCCACTTTTTGTGCATCTCAAATCCAGGTCACTTGTACCCAACCCTCTATGATTTTACCAACTAATTCAATTTGTACCCATTTTTGTGACTTGATTGTTGATGTCCACATTGATAGGTCTCTTCTTCAAGCATATTTTCACTAATGAAACAATTACACATTTACTCCCTTTGATGAAGCAATGGAGGCAGGATTGAAAGCTCACTAAATGGTATAACATTATCAAAACCGATTTCCACCAGTCTGCCCATGTGATGCGGCCTTCAATAAGCATAGCCATTTGGATTCTAGTATCAAGGATTTGTTGTCTGCCTTTGTACTTCTTAAAGTTATTGTGGCTAGCTTCTCACATGCTGAAAGAAGGTTCAAAAGCGATTGCCTAGTAGATGGATCATCTGTCCATTCCATTTTGGCAAACCTATTAAGTGAACAAACCTCAAACCTGGTAGAATGATCGAGCTCACTAAAGCGTTTCATTATTTCCCAGGGATTGCTTGCAAGCTATTCTTCTAGACTAGCAACTTCTTGCTTATTGTCTGTCATAGCTATCAAGCCATCCGCATATATAACAATACTATATATCTAAATTTGTGTCTTCAATGATTGGGCTATCAATGACATTTGAGTCAAAATAAGTTTACAATACAGAAGTTCAGCTATTTTATCATATAATGTTCCTAGCTCTTGATTGGGTTTATGAAAAGCCTATTTCGGTAGGAATATATGAAGGGGTTATCTTCATGGCATAACCTTTGGTGGATGGTGGTAGCTTCATATATATTCTGATCAATTTTTTTTATAAAATATTCTTTACTATCAGACTTCACAGTTCAAATCATATTTATATGGCACCCCATCTCTCTCATATCCTGATTCATTGAGCTTATTATTTGGTTGAGTTGATCCCAAGCTCTCCAATTCCCAATGAGTGATGCTTGGGCTGTCGCTTTTAAACCAAAGTGGTCTTGGACCCAACGTATTTGTCTTTCCATTGGACCTTGGTCTACTCAAACTGCCTTGCTTTGTAGATTCTCAGATCTAATCATGCAGATTTTACTTTATTTTGATCCATTTATTGGAAAGTGCTTTCCTTTAGGATTTGGGTTCAAACCCCCAATCTCAATATTCGTAATCACCACAATCTCTTTATTAAGACTTGTTTTATGTTGGGAATCAAATGTACCTTAGAAATATTACAGAATACCAAGTTTTTCAATGGTCTTTATCTTGGATAAATGATGTGTTAATATACCAAATTTCATGCTTTTAATGAAATTTTAATGTGCTCCACCTAGCTTTATTCTCAATGAAATATGTTAAACCTTATTTTTTGCATGCCATTCAAAGAATGATGTGTCATTCTTATAAGAATAACTATCAAGTAGTAGTAGTTTTTTAATTGATTTGTAAAAGTAGCTAAATTGGGCATCTAAGCAAGAATTATTAATGAAGAAAATTACTAGTAGCTATTTTGAGAAATCATTACCAGATATAACCAACTTCTTTATTATAAAAAGAGGCCAAAAGACTTTGCTTAGACTTTTTGCACTAGATATATGATATCTTTATTGTCATATATAAAGTTTAAAAAATCTCTCCATTATGTATGTATACATATTTTTTACTTTCTCTCTCTAGATATGTGTATAAATGAGGATTAGTGCATAGAACATTATCACATACAAAACTAGCCTTATATACTTTAATCTCGAAACCATCAATACAACTTAAGATTTGTTAGGGCTTCTTATTATACATCAAAGCTTATCATGCTGATTGGAAGAGAAGCTATATGTGAGAGGCTTCTATTGACTCTACACCTCAAAACCTTATGAATTAGAGAACAAAAGAGGGACGTGGAGATATGGAGATCATTGACCATATATATGCTAGGATTTTTGTCTAGAATACCAATTTTGTTGTGGAATCCTACTTAATTAGAACTAAAATGCACTTGGAATATGATCAGAACTCCTTTATTACATAATTTAAGAGTTGATGTAGATGTTAATCTGCTTAGGTTAAATCCAACTTTAATATGAAGTTTAAAGAGCAAAGGTTTAACTTTCTCAAAAATTTAATTTAGAATTCTTGATTTCTTATATTGATACTAACAATTATTTGGTGTACTGAGAATGCATAAAATTGGATTAAATAAAGATTGATTTTTTTTCTTTACAATGATCATGTTCATCTCTTTATATTTGTTTTTTTTTTTTCAATTCATTCGCTCATTAATTATGAAACCATATATATGGGCAAAAAGGAATCTCTCTCACTCTCTCCCCACTTCTACTTACTATGATTTATGAATAATCTTTAATATATAGAGAAGTTCATACATTTAAAAATAGAGTATAATAGATATTTAATGAAGTTTATTATAATCTCTTCCCCCAATTTGCCTAGATAATAAACTATTTTTTGAGTAAAGATAACAAAATTCTCAACATAAATCTTTCTTATGATGATAAAACCCTTTACCTTCCATTAAATACTTGGTATCCTTTATACTTTGTTTGCTAACCATTAACATATAAAAGATCGTTGGGCATGTATATAACATAGCATTTGAAATTTATTATGCATAAATTATTTAGAAAAAAAAGCTTGTTTTGACTTTTTTTTATTTTGTTTGACATGTATAATATAATCTTCTCTCTTCATAAAGTAGACTGCATATGCACACATATATAGTTTAATCTAGCTACACACTCGAGATGATCTTTACTTTGTTTCAATTATATTTATATTTAAATGATGGAGGTTTTATTAACTTCTAAAATAATTATATATTAAAATTATATAATTTAGAGATTTCTAGCCCTTACATCATGTGATTAAAAAATCAAACAATCTAAATATCATTAAATAGTACATATGTTTTTAATTTTTTTGATGCATGGCTGCAAGTTTTCAATTATATGACTTTTGATATATGAGCATTTTAAATAAAGATAGAAAAGTAAATTCAATTACCGATATAGGGCCTCCAACATCTAAATCTAGATCTAATCAAATTTAATTGGAGACCTTTTCAAGTATATAGCTAAATTAAGCTCTCTTACCTATATGTGGAAATGTATAGATTGCAAACTCATATATAAAAAAAAAATCTAAATCCAATGGTTGTGTATGCTTGCCATATATTATTCAAACATACTCCTTTTTGTCTATAAGCTTTTTTGACCTCTTGACAAGAAAAAATCATTTCTACATCCAGTTGAAGTTTATAAATATCTAAGAAGCAAAGGGTTAGCCATTCACCTCTCTTTGCATCTTAGTCAAGTTGCAATAGGGCACGGAAAAGTGAGTGCTTGACCAGCATAATATCCAACCATTGGATATAGCTTCTTCAATTGGACATACTTTTTGCTATATCCTCACAATTGGAATATCTTCGTTCTTGGTTTTTGCTATGTAATTGTAACTCTTTTTCTATCTTCTACCTGCCAACCAAAGACCAATAGATTTCAAAGAAGCTACAGCACTAATATCCCTTGGGATGGCAGCAAGCTAGCTTTCATAAATCAATTCTACTTCTATGGAACACAACATCCCTTTCACTGTTGGTTGTGAGCCAAGGCAACCTGCCAGTTGGCCACCCACCAAACAGTAACCTGACCATTAACATCACATGGAAGTTGTCTCTAACTTCAATGCGCAGTTTTCACTGCCAAAAGCCATCTCAAGCTCATCCCATTCTGACAATTTTCCATAAGCCAATCAACTCTTTGAAGGGCCAACCATCACTTACCATCTTTTTCACCTCCCCTTCATTTCCTTTTCCTTCTTTATTAACTACACAAAAGGCTTTGGTGGCAGGACTGCTTGCATTGCTTGCTAGTTAAGCTTGGAATCACAACTTGGCGTATGCTCCCCATCTGATGAAGGTTCTCCACCTCTCATCCTCTTCAACCTTTTCCCAAGTGGGAAGCAAAAGAGAAATCCTTTGCTTGGGAATAAAACTCAATGTCAAGGATCTCCTCTTAAGTCAGAACCCAAAAGAATAACCTTTGATCGATGAGCTTAATCATATCCAAGAATATCATCATATCCATTCCCCACACATAAATTCTCCATTAAACTCAAAATCATTTACATAATAACTCGAGGACTGATTACTTCATCCATGGATCTGATACATGGAACGTTACAGTTGGCCGTGAGCTGATTATCACATGCTAAGCTTGTAGCAATGATCTTAATAAGAGTTAAATGGTCTTCTTATGATGCCACAAGAAGCCCAAGGGTTGACCATTAGGCAGCATCTAACACTGCTTTCCAGATGAAATGCTTAATTTATTCTCTCAGAAAGTTTCTTGGGTTCCTCTGAAATAATTTATGCTTGTTAGGCATTTACTTCTCAACCTTTTGCTGAGCTTAGCCCACCCATGTTATTTAAACCTGAGGTCTCAAGTGTTAAAGGCCACGCTGAAAGTGGACTCCACGCCATATGACTCAAGAAAGAATCCCCCTCCCCCATCACGTATATAAACTTCCATGACAATATATTGCATGGCATAGGGATGGAGTCCCCTTCCATCCTCCACCCTCTCACATGATAGTTGAGGGGAATGTTGTCTGGTTCGAAGCCGTTCGCATGAAGAGAACCTTCTGATGCTGATCTCTCTTCCAAGGGAGCGGTTTCGGACCAGGCTTCATTCCCCCCACCTCATGGAGTCTTCATCAGAGTCCTCTTGAAGAGATCCAGAGAGCTGCAGATCTCTACAACCTCTCCAATGGATGCCAATCTATGATGTCTTCAGAACAGGTAACAATAGTTGTTAAATTTTCAATTTATATTTTAATAACAAAGGAATTCCACTGTTGTCATAAAGAACATGGTATTCGAGAATCCAGCAACTGGCTTCTAGATTGTTTCACAGATTCAACACTCCTTTTCCTCATCTTTTACCAAATGGGTTGACAAATGGGCAGTTCTAATGTGAACATTAAGACTAGAACAAGGCTATGTTTGCGGCAATAACGTGTACAGGAACGTAGTTTTTCCACAAGAGTTTGCTTGGTAGGAGTTAGCAAGAATATTTGGTGAGGATAGGAGCTTTCACTTTATTTTCAAGCATAGAGGATAGATTCTGAAGAGTGCCCACCCTTCAAAGGTTCTTTACACCATCATTGCAGCACTGCTGTTCAAGACTGAAAAATGTGATGCTTCCCTTAGCTTTGCTTTCTCTCTTTTTATTGCCATGTGGCTCTGATGCATCCAAAGAAAAGTATACTCCAGAAGAATTCATAAAATAGCATCCTCATTTCAAAGATGATCCAAAGTCAAGCAATTAACACCGACGTTTCTGCACCATGGGACCATTGTAAACATTCAGATTTGTCGTCAACCTCACGTATCCATTGATCATGAAAAGATTGCTTTGAAGCCTTAGGAGTGTGAAAACTTCTGTATCAGAGATTGAAATCTTAGGTGAATGTGTTTGGTATAACTAGCCACCCAAATGAGTGTTACTTCTCCTTCCCGAGTGATGCCCATCCCCATCCTAGTCTCTCTGCATAGCTTTCTAGTTTTTTGATTATTTTCTCCAATGAATAGCTTGCCTAAAACATGATCCATTCTCAGCATCTTCTAATTTGTGTATCACCATGACTCATGTCATCAGCATTTGGAGTCGCCGGCATCGACCAC
The DNA here is from genome assembly GCA_900491605.1 of Calamus simplicifolius. NCBI lineage: Eukaryota > Viridiplantae > Streptophyta > Magnoliopsida > Arecales > Arecaceae > Calamus > Calamus simplicifolius. The sequence continues at coordinate 54,687 of UESW01000104.1, forward strand.
TGATGTGGAATGCTGACAATGAAGCTGGGGAAATTTGGCAAAGTAGGTCCTTTCATTAAAACATCACAAGCAACCTATAAAATGGTGGTGGTATATTTGTTTAATTGAAGCAGACAGGGAAGTCTTCCATGGAGATAATGACACTGTTTTCTACATTATCTTGCACCAACACAGTCAGAATGTTAAGCAGAACATATTCATCATCATCACCATAATTTAATGTCCTATTCTCACACATAGTAGGCGATAAAGAATCTAGATACAATTTCTTTACCAGAGCATAACATTTTCCAGTGGAAATGTTATCAGCAAACAGAAATGTCATCAACCAAATACATACATGCATACATCCATACACTCTGTATTATTGAAAGAGCATGATATCTAGCATTATTTAGTGTAGGTGAAAATAAAATGATAACCAAGCCTTTGAGAAGCAAAGGACCTAATGTTTTCCCTGGGCTCATCATTAAAACTTGTTGTGAAAGTTCATGCAACCATTTTGAGTGATGCAAGTTGGCAACAGTGCTTTGGGCAGCAGCAGGTGGCTGCCAGCAGAGGCAAGATGGGTACCATTCCCATGCTCATATTGATGGACCCAACAACTTGGATCATAGAAGGCAATGATGGGTCCCATTTTGATGATGGACCCACATTGACCACCTTGTTCATGCCAAGTCCACTTTTTCACACATATTCGGTGGAAGGGTAGCTCTCTCTATATTTTCTTCAATAAAATACTAAGGCTTGGGCATCATAGTCTGCAGTCAAAGGGAGGTCTCGTAGTCTGGCTTGTGAGCGAGATACACTGAGACCAGTCAAAGGAAGGGATGGCAGGCAGAAGAAGCTGTGCCAAGAAAAGCCCACCTAAAATCATTCTAACACGAAGGAAATGATGCTAGCTTCCATCTTTCTACTAAACTTTTGACTAGGCTTTTGGGAAAAAAATTGAAGGACTGGTGTGGAGAGACTATTTGGGGAAGGACGCTTCTAGATAAGCTCCCTCCAAGGGAGACCACCTCATCAAAGAAATCTTTGAGGAGCCATTATTAGTTTATTTGCGAAGCAGAGTGCTATAAAGCAATTTTACTAACAGGCCAAGTACAATCTAATGCTAGTTCGATGCAGCAAAGTACTTTTTTTTCATCATGCCATGGACACATGTGCTTAGTGTGTGTTATTTTGTAAAAGAACCCAAATGAGCATAGTGAACTACAGCAAAAAAAAAAAAGGCACCCAACCTTGTTTTGTCCCCAATTCTTAGGCAACAAATAGACCGAGCTCATGATTAGTTGATTGGTTTCTAATTATTAGGCTGCAGTGATGCGTTGTGGGCTACATCAATGGGCTTGGGCACCCCAGAATTGCTCTGGATTATTGGGTTGGTGGAACTTCCCATTTGCATGCACATGCAAGTGAGCAGAGACAAGATGGAGAATAAAAGGAACTCAAAGAACATGGTCTTTGATTACTGCATCATTTTGTCCATCATAAAATTCTTAACAAATTCTTTTTCTACAATGGTGAGAAATCGAACATATTCTGATTACATTCACGATATTTCTTATTCTTTTGTAATTTACAAGCGAGAAGGCATGCAAAAAGGAAAGTGAAAAAATTTATATAGTTCAAGTTCAGAGGTCTATGTATTTTGCAAGCTACCACCGCATTGGGTTACCCCCGTATTTAATCCAACAACAAGTATTCCTGCACACAAAAATAATTAGAGATTGGGGAAAAGATAGGCCTCTGGTCATTCATCACTTCATTCTTGGATTTATTAGTTAGCCAACCTCTATACTAGTTTGTTTAAAATATGAAGACAGGATCCATGCTTAGCCTGCACATTTATACAATAAAACACAATTCAACAATTCTTCATTGTGGATTTGCTGTGCCTAAACAATCCACATGAGGATTTAAAGGCTGCATCTCTACATATGCCCAATTGAAAGGCCCCACTATGGACAAAATTTCTTAGACCAACTTCAGCCATAACTCAATTAAGCCTAAAGCTTAAGCTTAACCCAGTGATACCATGACATAGTTTGCTTGAGTAGGTGGCAAGAATTTCGTCCATCATGTAGAAGATCTGAAGTCCATACAGAATAATATATAGAGCAGTCAGTGCAAGCACCAATACAATATATAACAATGAATACCATTATTAGCAAGCACCAATATAATACAAGGGAATATCATGGAGAACATGCAGGTGGGTGAAGCTTGGACAAAGTACATCTGAACAGTGAAAAAGGATGGAACTGACAACTAATTCACCTGAAAGAGGGTTGACTATATTAACAATTTTGAATTAATTAGAACCATCACTACCGGATCTCCTATGCCAAGGCACCATTCAAAAATATCAAATAATCCTTCATCAAAACATGGGGTAAATGATAAAATAAGGAGCCAAATGCAAGATGATAAGCACATCATTATAAGAAAATATTTTGACATCCACTTATTCTTAAAGATCAGAAGCCAGAACATGAAGTTTCCACTCAGGCTATACACATCAAATAAGACAGCATGTTGAAAGTACCTGCCCCACCCAAGAACATCCTCATGAAAGCACCAAATCATGCAAATATCCCTGAAGAAACTCAACGTATCCTTGAGACATATTCAGAGGCTCCGGCCGCCATCTCACATAAATCTAGTATTTAATGATCCATCGAATCAACTATCTAATATCCCTCTACCCAAGGATATAGACTGTCTCCAACATTTTCAATCAAAAGAATAGACAGTTTCTAACAAAACTTACCTAGTTGAGGCTTCAATGAGGGAATTGGCATGGTAGGCAATATAACGGGAGACAGATTGGTAGGCCATAGATTGGCATGGTAGCTAAAGTTTATCATGGAGGATATGGAATGAGATGCCAACACTAAGATAAAGTAAGCTGAAAATTTCATATGCTCTCACAGGGAGTGCAATAAACTTGGCAGAGGAATATATGGGAAGAAATATAACAATTTCAAAGTATGCTAGGTAGGAGGGAAAAAAATAGAAGAATGATTTTTGCTAGCTAAAACATAAGAAACTGAAGAGCTTAAATTGATGCTATAGAGGCTACTAGGAGGTGTAATTAAATAACTAAGAATCTTGTACTAGTCAAACAACACAAGGTAAGATCGAAGGGATTTATTGATGTTAAGCAGACCAATATTTGTCCTAATGTCTTTGCAAGTGAAGCCAAACAATGATGTTGGGAAATGAAGGTTAGGTGCATGCTTTGATAGAACAAAGTTATATATATTGATCCCTACCATATATGCGGAAATATGGGACCAATATATTTATCATAAAAAATAATGTAAAAGATGAATCGATACATAAATACCTCCAGCCATTGCTCCACGCGAATAGGTTGACTTTTCTTCAGATCAAGGTAAGGCTCTTCCACATCTTACGGTCTCTCTCAGCGATGGTGTAAACTTTCATAGAGACCAAGTGCAGGGACCTCCCTGTTTTATTTAGCTTTATGCCTTATTTGTCCATCACAGAGGGTGCTTCAAACGGATATGGTTGAGGGATGTTTATCTTAATTATGGATTCAAATTTTGAATTCTTGTAATCCCTCGATATCATATATATAGGACCATCTTAATCGTATCTAACCGATACGCTTAATAGGAACAAAACCAACATTCTTCCACTTGGTCCGTATATTCTATTACAATAGTAAGAAACAAAATACATAGATCATGGCAATAGGTTCTCTTAAAATCGAGTATTATTTATCATGTATCACAATGTATTATATTTTCCAAACATAAACCCATATAACTTAATGAATAAATCCCATGTTTATTTTAGGTCTAACTTAATGATGCTCATCACAAAATAAATGTGTAACTAAATAGCTGAATGTGAAAAAACATCACAACCATAAAAGAGTTTCATTGTACAACTAGTTGTCCACGTAACTAAATTATATCATGAGACCAACTCCCATTCATACCACATGATCTTTAAAATTCTTAATTGGCATGCCTTTAGTCAAGGATCAACTATCATCAATTTAGTGCTAACATGTTCTATGACCACTTTATTTTCTTTAACACATTCTCTTATGGCTAAATACTTAATGTCGATATGTTTATTTTGACTGCTATTCTTGTGGTTTTTAGCCAAAATTACAGTAGCTGAATTGTCACAGTACAATTTAATTGGCCTAGCAATAGAATCAACAGTTCTAAGCCCTGAGATGAAACTCTTCAATCATACACCGTGCGATATAGCCTCAAAACAAGCTTGCATAATAGAGGTAGCAGTCAGCTATGTACCTCATGACCTTTTAGTAGCTCTCAAGTGGTCTAAACCTAGATTACATATTTTTTCAACATCCCAACTGCAAATGCTATGTCAGGCCTTGTACAAACCTGAGCATACATCAAGCTACCAACAACTGAAGCATATGGAATGTTTTTCATTTTCTCCCTCTCAAGGTCATTCCTTAGACACTAACTCAAATTGAATCTATCATCCTTGACTATGGGAGCTATACTTGGTGAACAATCTTTCATCCAAAATCTCTCTAAGATTTTGTTGATATAGGTTTCTTGAGATAGACCTAAAACACCTCAAAGTCTGTCTCTCTGAATTTTAATGCCAATGACATAAGAGGCATCACCCATATCTTTAATGTCAAAATTTTTAGAGAAAAATTGTTTCACTTCATGTAACATACCTTTATCATTGGTTGCAAGTAAAATATTGTCTACATATAGGACTAGAAAATAAATTTTGCTCCTACTGACCTTCTGGTATATACATTGATCCATGATGTTCTCTACAAATCCAAATGAAGAAATAATATCATGAAATTTTAAGTACCATTGTTGAGAGGCTTGTTTCAATCCATATATAAATCTCTTAAGCTTGCATACTAATTGCTCATTATCACTAGAGGAAAAACCTTCAGGTTGTTTTATATAAACATCTTCCTCTAGATCTCCATTGAGAAATGCAGTTTTCATATCCATTTATTGCAGCTCTAAATTAAAATGCGCAACAAGTGCCATGATAATGCGAAAGAAATCTTTCTTGGATATAGGAGAAAATGTCTTTTTGTAATCAATTTCCTTCCTTTAAGTGAATCCTTTAGCAATGAGTCTTGCCTTATATCGCTCAATGTTGCCTAATGAATCTTTCTTGGTCTTAAAGACCCATTTACGGCCAATGACTTTTACTCCATCAGACAACTCAACAAGATCCTAGACTCCATTAAATGCCATAGAATTTATCTCATCTTTCATAGCATCATACCATAAATTAGATTTCTTACAATTCATGGCTTGTGAAAATATTTCAGGATCATTTTTAACTCCAATATTATAGTTCGACTCTTAAAGATACGCAATATAGTCACTAGAAATTGCTGATTTTTTTTCTCTTGTAGATCTTCTTATTGTTGTAACAACCTCCTCTGACGAAGTTGATTGTTCAACTATCTCTAGTAACTCACGAGAGACTGGATCTACTAGTTCATTATCAGCAAATTATGAAATTTCAATGATTGATTGTATAATTCCCATTTGATCTTGAGGGACATTATGAACGATAATCAGTCTGTCACTTAAAGTGGAAGGTTGAGCATCAGAATGTTTTCTTTCAGGAATCATGCTCTGCAATTGATCACTCCCACTGATCAAGTCATTCTCAAGAAATTTGGTATTTTTTGATTCCACAATCCTAGTTATGTGAGATGGACAGTAAAATCTATTCCCTTGAACCTCTCGGCATATCCAACAAAATACTCACTAATAGTCCTAGGGTCCAGCTTTTTTGCTTGTGAATTGTTTACTCTCATTTCACATGGGCATCCCCATATGCGGGAATGGACATCTCGACATATCCAACAAAATACCCACTAATAGTCCTAGGGTCCAGCTTTTTCTCTTGTGAATTGTATATTCTCACTTCACATGGGCATCCCCATACGCGTACATGTCACAAACTTGGTTTTCAACCTTTAAATAACTCAAATGGTATTTTAGAAACAACCTTGGTTGAAACTTGATTTAATATGTACACGGCCATATTGAGAGCTTCTGTCCGCAAGGACTTAGGCAGTTTGGAGCTGCAATCATGCTCCTCGCCATGTCCATCAATATTCGGTTTCTTTTTTCTGCTAGATCAGGTGAGCCAGGTAAACTGTATTGGGCAACAATCCCATGTTCTTGAAGGAACTTCGCAAATGGACCAGGCATTTGTCTATCCTCTATGTATCTCACATAATACTCACATCCTCTATCAGATCTCATAATTTTGATTTGTTTTTTACATTGTATCTCTACTTCTACCTTGAACACCTTAAATGTATCTAATGCTTCGTTCTTATTATGAAGCAAGTAGAGATACATAAATCGTGAGCAGTCATCAATAAAGCGGATAAAGTATTTCAGACTATAAAAATCCATATCCGGACAACAAATGTCCATGTGTATGATCTCTAATATGTCTGAACTCTTCTTGGCACCTTTCTTTGACTTATTGATCTGCTTGCCCTTAATACAGTTCATATAAGTGTTAAAGTCAGTGAAGTCCAAAGTATTGAGTACTCTTTCATTCACTAATCTCTTGATTCTATTTATAGAGATATGTCTCAATCTCCGATGCCATAATATAGAAGAGTTATCATTTATAACACATCTTTTCATGCCAGCCCTAACATGCATCACATCATGAGTGGTATTATTTTGCAAATTGATATAGAAAAGACCATCATACAAAGTACAATTCCCAACAAGTTAAGATTTATAATATAAACTGGAAGAAGTATCTAAAAAGTTAAAGGAATAACCTAAAGGTATAAGTTTTGAAACTAAAATTAAATTCCTAGAAAAAGTAGGTACATAAAAGGTCCTTTCCAAATTTAAAATAAAACCACTACTAAGAACTAAAGTGCATGTCCCTATAGCTTCCACATATGAGCGCATCTTATTTTCTGAAGAGATATACTGTTCACTTCCTACTGGTTTCCTTAGGTTTTGCATACCCTGTAAAGTATTGCAAATGTGGATCATAGAAGAAGAATCAATCTACCATGTGTTATAAATAACATCAGCCATATTAGATTCATAATAGACAAGAGCTTTGACTGAAGTACTGAATTGCTCATCAATGGCCTTTAGTAGCTTCCTGACATTCTCATGCTTATCGACTGAGCCACGTATACCAACAGAGATTTTTATCTTTATGAACATTACATTCAAGTGATTAGATCGCTTCCAACATTCATAAATCATAATCTCACTAGGAGTGCTGGTTACTGAAGGTGGTTCATCCTTCCTTACAGCATAATCAATGTCCATCCAGCCCAGATGAAGAATAATTCTTTCCTTCCAAACTTTATAGTTATCAACCCTTAATTCAGGTATGTCACATTTTATATCAGAAAAATTTATAGGTTGCATAATTACAAAATTAAATATACATACTTATTATCAAAAATTGAGGCTAATTAAAAATGCTTTACCAATGCAAATCATGCATGTGAAAAACAGCGAATCTACTGACATACAACTTACATGTAGGCTAAAGCTCTAATTCAATTAGATTTACTTAAGTCTGTATCATAAAACTATCAAATTATGTTCCTTCTTTCTAATTCCTATGGATAGATTAGAAAAATATAATTTGATATTTTATCCTAATTAATTATACAAATATAACAAAAATTTCTATGGGATAAATTTTATAATATCCATATAATTAATTACAATGCTCTAATTCAATTAGATTCACTTAAGTCTATATAATAAAACTATCAAATTATGTTCCTTTTTTCTAATTCCTATGGGTAGATTAGAAAAATATAATTTAATATTTTATCCTAATTAATTATACAAATATAACAATAATTTCTATAGGATAAATTTTATTATATTCATATAATTAATTATAATTAATGTCTATTATTTATGTAATTTATTAATTTTATTATATAATTTTATAATTAAGGATGCTGTGATTACTTCTCAATTATTCAATTGTATTTATCATTTAAATGTTATTTAAATATTATGCTTAATTATGTCACTCAAAATGTATGCATAATTTATAAAATTTATACATATAAATTTTAAATATAATCAAACATAAATATATCAGACCGACAGGCCCGCCATCTTTATCCAATTCCAAAGGTTTATTTCAGTAAAAAAAAAGCTAGCCGTGTGATCAAGCGGAAAGGCCTCGCATATGAAGATTCAGCCAAACTTCGTTTTCCATGAGGAATTTCCAGAAGGGATCCATCGGCCACGTCTTCCCAGTTTCGTTTCACGAGAGAAAGAGCGCTGAGACAATGCACGAATGTGAATGTTAGGAAAGGAAGTGTTGGGGGATAAAATCGTCATTGCATTAATATCCGTGCAAGGCGGCTAAGGCCGACCTCCTCCCTTCGTCTTCCTCGGGCTTCCGTAGCTCAGCCCTTCCGGGCTTCCATAGCTCGGCCCTTCCGGGCTTCCATAGCTTGGCCCTTCCGGGCTTCCGTAGCTCGGCCCTCCCGGGCTTTCGTAGCTCGGCCCCTCCCGGGCTTCCGTAGCTCGGCCTTCCCGGGCTTCCGTAGCTCGGCCTTCCCGGGCTTTCGTAGCTCGGCCCTCCCGGGCTTCCGTAGCTCGGCCTTCCCGGACTTCCGTAGCTCGGCCTTCCCGAGTTTCCATAGCTCGTCTTTCCCGAGCTCCCATAGCTCAGTTCCCCCGAGCTTCCACAGCTCGACTCTCCCGAGCTTCCACAGCTCGGCTCCCCTGAGCTTCCATAGCTCGTCCTTCCCGAGCTTCCATAGCTCGGTTCTCCCAAGCTTTCATAGCTCGTTTTCCCCGAGCCTCCGTGGCCCGGCTTCAGCAAGCAATCCATGATCTGATACTTACCTCCGCGGAACCTAACGCGGGAGAGCCCAGGCTTACCATAACAACATCCTAGACAAGGAATCATGTCGAGAAGTGGCCTAGAACCTATCATAGCCACCCCAAGTCTACTCAACCATATCTCAAGCCATTAAGGAGCTCTCCTGACCGTCGATCCCCTAACAGACAAGATGCGGATCCCAACGGCCCCACAACGGCCTGATTCGATCACCTCCATATCATAACAACCTCTAAACCTTCTAGAAGGCGCTCAAGATCCAGGTGACAGTCTATAAATGGGACACTCCCAGATTCCCTCAGGTACGCACGCTCACACCCCCACTATCACTCTCCTACCCTCTCCAGCAGCTCATCGGTGCTCTTGCCCTCTAGAGCTCCCGATTGGCCGCCCCTAGAGAGGCCTCCCGGAGAGATCCACCTCCCCACTTTCTGGTTGATCACCGATTTCCTCCCACTGACTTGAGCATCGGAGGGTCTTCCGCGGAGGGCCACCCCCAACACCTCTCGCATGAGGACTTTTGTGCAGGTCTGCCCCCTGGAGATCGACCGCGCCCGAGTCGATGGACGGATCCCGGCGGCAACAGATTGGCGCTAGAGGAAGGGCCTCAAGTCCCATTAAACTTGAAGAAAGGAGACAAGGATCTGAATCCGGAGTAGAACCTCTTTAATGGCCAACCGAAGAAGAGCAACCTCTGAAGCCCAAGATCAGGTCACTTCCCAGAGGCCTGATTCGATGGGCGGTATAGCGCTGCAGCCTCCACCGGTCGAAACCCCATCACCGCCTGCCATCCCGGTGACCCAGGACCAGTTTGCTACACTGGTCCAACAAGTCCAGGCCCTAACACACCTGGTTCAAGAGCGCCTTGCAGCTCCTCCCGCTTCGCACTTTCAGAAGGAGGCGATGATTCCTTCTTCGCCGGCAGCTTCCTCCTCCGATCCGCATGAACCCGCGGATCCCCCATACCGGCCCAGAGGGGACAAACCAGTCCCACGAGGCGGTTATGATAGGGATCCTCCCAGATCTCGGCGAGTCCGATCCCTCTCCCCGGTGACATCTCACCATGATTCGACGCTGTCCTTGCGATCCTCACGCCCAGCTCCTCCTCTGACCGGTGAAGAGGAGATCCGCCGTTAGATCCAGGAGATGCGCCAGGAGCTGGACGCCACCAAGCAGGCCCATCCGCCCTAGCCCAAAGCGGAGCAGGGCATCCCTTTCTCTAAGGGGATCATGGAGGAAGTGATTCCCTCCCATATCAAGCTACCAGCCGTCGAACCCTATCACGGCTCTTCTGACCCGAATGACCATCTTAGCAGCTTCTGGTCAATAATGATGTTCCACGGAGCATCTGACGTGGTCCTCTGCCACGCTTTTCCCTCCACCCTCAGAGGATTCGCCCGAACCTGGTTCAATGCTTTGAAACCAGGTTCCATCGATTCATTCGACGAGCTGAGCCACCTTTTTATTGGCCAGTTCATCAGCAGCCACCGCCACCGACGAAGATCTGACTCCCTCTCCGAAGTCAAGCAGAGAGAGGGGGAGTCCTTGAGGAATTACCTTGGCCGTTTTAATAAGGCCATGTTGGAGGTGGACCACCTTAATCATGAGGTGGCTATGTCTGCCCTGGCGGGGGGAGTCTCGAAGGAGAGCGACTTCTACCTGGCTATGGAAGTCAGCTACCCCCCATGCCTCTCTGATATGATGGCCCTGGCGGACAAGTATGCTAGGGTCAAAGAATCGCGGAGAGTCGCCCGCGCTGAGCAGGCAAACAAGAAGGAGCCTAAAGTCCCCGATAGGCACCGTCCCGCCCGTCGACCAAGTCTGCCTCGCCGCCAAAGAGTCCCTCCGCTGCCACCAAGGAATCGCTCCCGGAGTCCTCCCAGGCGATTCGATCACTACACTCCGCTGACCGTGCCCCGGGCGCAAATCCTCATGGAAATAGAGCGCCAACTCCCCCGGCCAGTGCCTCTCTGAGGGAACCCGACCCGAAGAGACCCCACCAAGTACTGTCGCTACCATAGGGAGCACGGTCACGACACTGAAGAATGCTGGCAGCTGAAGAATGAAATTGAGAGGCTGATCCAGTGGGAACGACTGAATCAGTTCAGGAGAGCGCCCGAGCCACCACAAGGAGGTGACCGCCAGCCCGAGCTTCAGCAACCTCCCCCTTCACGGAATCCGCCCGTGATCGGCCGCATCAACATGATCGAAGAGGCCGACGGGTCGAGCCCCAGGGGCGGCAGTGAAGGATCGGCGCCAAAGAAGGCAAGGACGGGCGAACTCTCCTTCTCAGACGATGATCTTCAAGGGATACAGCTCCCCCATGATGACGCACTAGTTGTATCCCTTAATTTGAATAACTATGATGTAAGCCGAATCCTCGTTGATAGTGGAAGTTCGGTAAATGTTTTGTACCTCGGTGTGTTTGCCAGGATGAAATTACTCATGGAAAACCTTTGAGCCATGGATTCCACCTTGATGGGATTCACAGGCGACGTCGTCGTCTCGGAAGGGGTCGTCACCCTGACAGTCCGTGCGGGAACCTGGCCCCTTGTGACCATTGTACAGACAGATTTCCTAGTAACCGACCTTAGATCCCCATACAATGCAATATTTGGCAGGCCCGGTCTAATGTCCCTCAAGGCAGTTGTCTCCATCCTGCATCTATCCATGAAGTTCCCCACCGAGCGAGGAGTTAGAGTTGTTTGGGGAAGTCAAGCCATGGCTCGGCAGTGCTTTGTTACAAGCCTTCAGTCTAGAATGCCGGAAGTTGATGGGCTAGACGCTCGCGAGGACTTCGCCGAACAGGGGAGAACTGTCAGAGGAATTGGAGGAGGTACCATTGGATGAAGCTCAACCCGACCGAACCATAAAAATCGGGTCGCTGCTCAAAGGAGAGCCTCGGCACAGATTGATCAGGTTTCTCCGAAGCAACGCTGACATCTTCGCCTGGTCCGCCTCCAACATGCCAGGGATCAACCCCGAGGTTCTCGTCCATCATCTCAATGTGGACGAGATGCACAGGCCCGTTAAGCAGAAGAAGAGGAGCTTTGCCCCAGAATGACAAAAGGCCATTGAAGAAGAGGTAGACAAACTCATCAAGGCCAATTTCGTTCGAGAGGTAAATTACCCGAGCTGGCTGTCAAATGTCGTCATGGTGAAAAAGTCGAACGGCAAGTGGAGAATCTGCATCGACTTCACCGACCTTAACAAAGCCTGCCCGAAGGACAGCTTCCCCCTTCCTCAGATCGACCAGCTCGTGGACGCCACCTCAGGCCACCAGATGCTATCATTCATGGATGCCTATTCAGGATACAATCAGATCCGAATGGTCCCTGAGGATGAAGAAAAGACCGCCTTCATAATCGATCGAGGTACTTACTGTTACCGTGTTATGCCTTTTGGTCTTAAAAATGCAGGTGCAACCTACCAGAGGCTGGTTAACAAGGTATTTAAGGAGCAAATCGGCCGGAACATAGAGGTGTACGTGGACGACATATTGGTCAAAAGCAAGGAAGCGTCACGGCATGTCGAGGACCTCTCACAGAGCTTTGCAACGCTACACAAATATGGGATGAGACTCAACCCGACCAAATGTGCCTTCGGTGTCAACTCTGGGAAGTTTCTCGGCTTCATGGTCTCCCAGCAGGGTATCGAAGCTAACCCCCAGAAGATTCAAGCTCTCCAACAAATGGCGCTCCCAGCATCTGCTAAAGAGGTCCAGCACCTAACCGGGAGGATAGCGGCCCTTAACCGATTTGTGGCGCGGTCGACCGAGAGATGCCTCCCCTTCTTCAAAACCCTCTGGTCGGCTAAAAACTTCCAGTGGACACATGAATGCCAAAGGTCATTTCAAGATCTCAAGAAGTACCTTGGCTCGCCCCCGCTTCTCAGCAGCCCGGCCCCGGGCGAGACCCTATTCTTGTATCTGGCTGTTTCGGAGGGTGCGGTTTGTTCGGTGCTAGTCAAAGAAGAAGGCAAAGTCCAAAAGCCGATCTACTATGTCAGCAGGCTACTCCGTGATGCGGAGACAAGGTACAGCAGAATTGAAAAGATGGTATTGGCCTTAATCACCTCAGTCCAGAAGCTGCGGCCGTACTTCCAAGCACATTCCGTGACGGTCCTGACTGACCAACCCATCAGGGCGGTAGTCCACCGTCCCGAGACATCGGGGAGAATGACCAAATGGGCTGTCGAGCTAAGTGAGCATGACATACATTTTCAGCCTCGTCCAGCTATCAAAACCCAGGTGCTAGCCGACTTCCTCCTCGAGTGTAACATCTTGGAGGACGGTTCTACCCCAGAAACCCTTGAAGAGCCAAAAGCTGGAGCCCGGTGGCTCCTCCACATCGACGGGTCATCTAATGCCCATCACTCCGGTGCGGGTCTAGTTCTTACCAGTCCGGAGGGGATAACCTTCGAATATGGCATCCGATTCTCCTTCCCGGCCTCCAACAACAAAGCCGAGTACGAAGCCTTGTTAGCCGGTCTCCGAATCGCCCGCAATCTGAAGGTGGAGAAGCTTAATGCCTTCACCGACTCTCAGCTAGTAGCCGGCCATGTACGGGGAGAGTTCGAAGCCTGGGAGCTGAACATGATTCGATATCTCCAGGAGGTGCGGAGCCTACTTCCCCATTTTGCCGAATTTGAAATCATTCAGATTCCCAGATCCGAGAACGCCCGCGCCGACCTACTCTCCCGATTGGCAACCGCGGAGTCAATGGATGCCGAGCAAAAGTTCCACCTGGAGACTCTGGAAAAGCCCAGCATCGCGGAAGCCGACCGAGTAATGCAAGTTGAGGCCGAACCGTCATGGTTCGACCCTATCCTCAGATATCTCAAAGAAGGGTCGCTTCCATCCGACCGGAGAGAGGCTAGAAAGCTGAAGCTGCAGGCCATCCACTACGTATTGATTGACAACCAGCTTTACAAACGGTCTTTTTCCATGCCGCTGCTCAGATGCCTTCGCCCGTCCGAAGCAGATTATGCTCTGCACGAGGTACATGAAGGGATTTGCGGCAACCATTTGGGAAGCCGGTCCCTATGCCACAAAGTGCTGCGACAAGGCTACTACTGGCCAACCATGCAAAAAGATGCAGACGATCTAGTCCGAGCCTGCAACCCCTGCCAGAGGCACTCAAGCATCCAAAGGCTCCCTTCCGCTTGGCCCTTTGCCAAATGGGGGATGGACATTCTCGGCCCATTCTCGCTTGCCACGGGGCAGCGGAAATTTCTATTTGTCGCCATCGACTACTTCACCAAATGGGTCGAAGCGGAAGCAGTTGCACAAATTACCGAGGCATGGGCCAGAGATTTTGTTTGGAGGTCCATCATTTGCCGATTCGGCCTCCCGCACACCATAATCACCGATAACGGTAAGCAATTTGATAACTCTAAATTCCGCCAGTTCTGTGAGGAGCATGAAATCCGTCACCACCTCACTTCGGTCGGGCACCCACAAGCCAACGGAGCGGCCGAAGTGACCAACAGAACCCTCCTCCAGGGAATCAAAGCTCGCCTTTCCAGAGCCCAAGGCAGGTGGGCGGAGGAGCTACATCATGTCTTATGGGCCTACCGCACCACCCCGAGAATCCCGACAGGTGAAACCCCATTCCGAATGGCTTTCGGTACAGAGGCCGTTATCCCTGTGGAAATAGGCCTCCCATCATTGCGGTGGAAAGCTACTCAGAGGAAGCTAGCAATGAACAACTTCGCACCAACCTCGACCTGGTAGAGGAGAAAAGAGAGAAGGCCCGGATCAGAGCGGCTGCTTATCAACAAAGGGTGGCCCGGTACCATGCCTCCAGAGTTAAAGGAAAAGCCTTCCTGCCTGGCGATCTTGTCCTCCAAAAGGCCTCTATTTCCAAACCGCTGGAACAAGGAAAGCTGGCACCAAACTGGGAAGGCCCGTACCAAGTAGCGGAGATTATTGGACCGGGAACCTACAAGCTACAAGATTTGGATGGGAAATCCATTCCTCGGACGTGGAACTCGGACAATCTCCGTAAATATTATCAATAGGGTATGTCCTCTCTGAATTCATCTTCATATGCCTCATTATACATTCCCATCTACATATTTTTTCGCAATTTGCAACGTGAATCATTATGAACTGCATTGCCAAAAATTGCAAAAAGAAATAGATGCTGCTTACCAATCCTCGGTACAACCGAGTTATCTGCCTGAACAGGAATTCTCTGAACCTTGGCAGGGCCAAGTAAAAAATTCTCCGAACCTCGGCGGGGCCGAGCAACAAATTCTCCGAACCTTGGCAGGGCCAAGTAAAAAATTCTCCAAACCTCGGCTGGGCCGAGCAACAAATTCTCCGAACCTTGGCAGGGCCAAGTAAAAAATTCTCCGAACCTCGGCTGGGCCGAGCAACAAATTCTCCGAACCTTGGCAGGGCCAAGTAAAAAATTCTCCGAACCTCGGCTGGGCCGAGCAATAAATTCTCCGAACCTTGGCAGGGCCAAGTAAAAAATTCTTGGGCCGAGCAACAAATTCTCCGAACCTTGGCAGGGCCAAGTAAAAATTCTCCGAACCTCGGCAGGGCCGAGCAACAAATTCTCCGAACCTTGGCAGGGCCAAGTAAAAAATTCTCCGAACCTCGCTGGGCCGAGCAACAAATTCTCCGAACCTTGGCAGGGCCAAGTAAAAAATTCTCCGAACCTCGGCTGGGCCGAGCAACAAATTCTCCGAACCTTGGCAGGGCCAACTAAAAATTCTCCGAACCTCGGCTGGGCCGAGCAACAAATTCTCCGAACCTTGGCAGGGCCAAGTAAAAAATTTTCCAAACCTCGGCGGGGCCGAGCAACAAATTCTCCAAACCTTGGCAGGGCCAAGTAAAAAATTCTCCGAACCTCGGCTGGGCCGAGCAACAAATTCTCCGAACCTTGGCAGGGCCAAGTAAAAAATTTTCTAAACCTCGGCTGGGCCGAGCAATAAATTCTCCGAACCTTGGCAGGGCCAAGTAAAAAAACTCTCCGAACCTCGGCTGGGCCGAGCAACAAATTCTCCAAACCTTGGCAGGGCCAAGTAAAAAAATTCTCCGAACCTTGGCTGGGCCGAGCAACCAATTCTCTGAACCTTGGCAGGGCCAAGTAAAAAATTCCCCGAACCTCGGCTGGGCCGAGCAACAAATTCTCCGAACCTTGGCAGGGCCAAGCAAAAATTATTCGGGCTAAAATCCCAGCGGAAAGCCGAAGTGTGCGGCCCCCGATTAAAACCGAAGGACTCCTAGGTAGTCCCCAGAACCTCGGTCGATCTGAAAGAGACACGCTGCGCGAAAAACTATTAACGCGCACAAAGAAGGTGCCTCCGGCAAACCCCTAAATGGTTCAATAAAGCCCCACAAAATCGACCATGAACCCCGAGCAAAAGCCGGGAAGTTCCCCCTCTTCGCTACTAAAGCTTTTGGGCAACACCCCTATAACCTGTCGAACAAAGCGCCCATCCCAAACATGGCCATGATTCATCGCGTGAACCAGTGGAGCCACACCGACTCCCCAACTATTACACGAATGGCATGTCTAAAGCTAAAACTCTTGAAAAAAGAAGGTTATCCAAACAAGGCCCTTTTTTCATTGATCAGGAAAAGGGAGTACAAAAAGAGGCAGGAAAAGCAAAAACAGAAGCAGGAGAAAAAGTAAAAGAAGCCCTAAATTAGGATTCGGAGTCGCTCCCAGATGCCAGCAGATCCTCCAGGCGCTCGGTGAGGTCGGCAACCTGCTGGCGAAGTGATGCGATCTCCTCCCTCTGCCGGTCTGCCACCCGGTGCAGGGCCTCCGCCTCCTTAGTGGATACATCCACATACTCCTCGACGACCCTTACGAGCTGCTGTTGGCTCGCAAGGGTCGACGCCAAACCCAATCCGTCGACAGTGATGGTGGGATGCCCCCTCTCCGAATATAGCAAACCGCCGAGTGATGCACATAACTCTTCGGAGGATCGCCCTTGAGAAGCCATGATCTAATATTATTTCAAGACCTAAACCGAGGGATGGCTAAGAACAATACCCCTCGGTCATATTTATACTCGCCAGGCAGGTATCTCAATCGGTCGCACCGTAGCTACCGACCTATAAGAACTTGCCACGTGTCATCATTTTAATGCCCGCAGAATCCGAAGTACCGCACCCCATCCCGAGTGAGATCGGTAAGCGCAGACGGATTGATCGGGAACTCCCTTGAACAGGATATTTTCCGATCTGCCGGCCCCCGCAATAAATGCTCCCAGCACTTCCCCAAGCTCTTCTAAAGCTGGCCCCTTTTTCGGGAAGCGCAGAGGGAAGAAATCCAGCGTCTGGCCAATGACTTATCCCCTCGGGAAGGATAACATCATAAATAAAGAAGCGTGACAACATACCGCTCGTTCTGCCCTGGCGACCCTCACCAAGCGCCGCAGGGGCTTAACACTATGGCTCACAGTGGCAATTGAGTCGTTTCCTCGAGCCCGACTCTTCGAACCTTGGCAGGGCCAAGTAAAAAAAAAAAACTCTCCGAACCTTGGCAGGGCCAAGTAAAAAATCTTCGACAAATTCTCCGAACCTTGGTAGGGCCAAGTAAAAAATCTCCGAACCTCGGCTGGGCCGAGCGACAAATTCTTCGAACCTTGGCAGGGCCAAGTAAAAAATCTCCGAACCTCGGCTGGGCCGAGCAACAAATTCTCCGAACCTCGACTGGGCCGAGCAACAAGTTCCCTGAACCTTGACGGGGCCAAGTACAAATTCTCTGAACTTCGGCAAAGCCGACCCACGAGAATTCGAGCTTCGATAAGAACGAAGCACAAAATACCAAGCTTCAGACCGAAGTAAGGAGCGTATTTTGCCGAACGATCCCTAAACCGTCGCTTGCGAACCTCGCTTAGTTCGGATAGCGTGGGATCCTCGTCTAAGGATGAGCGGGACGCCTTCGTACCCCACGATCAACAACAGCAAACTCGGCACAGAAAAGATAGAGATTGAGAAACAAAATAGAACTCTCTTTATTTTATTGCCAATCAAGAGCGGTTACAAATGACTTATAGGCATTACAAGAGCATTGAAATGCATAAAATAAAGACAAGTACAAAACTCGAGCAACTGCTCCAAAGCAGACCTGGGCAACTATGATGCTCCGGCATCCAACCGCCGAACCAGATAAGCCGCATCCAGTTAGCTCGAGCTGATAATAGCCGGGCGACATGGACCAATAGTTGCGGCCAGCTTCAGTCAACAATGATATCTCGATGACCCAACCGAGATATCTGGATTGCCATCCCAGACCACCCAACCGAGGGACCCCTTGGCGAGCAGGTAGGAAGCCAGCGGACCTTGGCGTCGGAACGCTCTCCCAAACCGAGTATGTACCACCATGCCTTGCCAAGTCTCAAGGACAAGGTGTCGGCGGGCGGCACACTTTCACCCCTCCCCATGTGGTAAAATATTCCCCAGGCGGCCGAGCCCAGGAATCCAAACCAGGGGAGGAGGCAAAATTCACTCAAACCATGGGGAGTCCGCGTGCACTTCCTACCATGCGTCCCCGAAGGAGAACCACAAAGGTCACACTGGAAGAGTATGTGTGCGCTCTCCATGTGATCTCTGCGCCCTCCCTGTGCGCTCTCCATATGATCTCCGAGACTCATTCCCTAAGGGCGAGCCGTTCTTCGGCAGCTCCTTCATCGCCCCAACTATCCGGTGGCAAGGAGCTTATAAGAGGAAAGCTCGGTCCTCCTACTTGCAACAGCAGAGAAATAAACATGGTGGAAGCTCTAATGGGAAAGAAACTTTGGGGATAACCAAACATGACCCCCTTTTTCCCTTTTTATAGGCAGAGATGAACTGGGAAAAGCTACCCAAGCTGGAAGCCCCAAGATTCAAACATCTGGCCCATGCCTCCACGTGGCCCCTCAGGATAGATGCAACGTCCCGTTGCACGCCGAGCCCATCACCTAAACCGAGACGCATGCGAAGATTTCCTCCCAATCCCAGATCGCGATCATTAAACGCAGAGAATCGCCTGCTAACATCACAAGGACTGGCAGGATCAGGAGATCGTCCCATGAAAGCGATATCCTCCAATGGTGAATGGCTGCGTGCGCCGTACGTCAAAACAACCCACATGGGAAAAGAGCACCTTCCGGAAAGCTCTAGAGCAGCTTTATGTTCCCCACAGCACCGTATCATCAATTTTGGTGAAATAAAAACCGATTCGCCTGCAGAACGGTAGGGTGCTGGCAGGATGACAAAAAAGTACAAAAACCGACTGTTCGTCGACTACTTCCCAACGAAGTCAATCGCTTGAAGAACTTGTGCGATAAAATCGGACGTCCCCAAAACAAAATGAGCACAAAGGCTACGTAAACTATTCTTTCATCCTGTGAAAAAATGAAATGACCGAAGGAAGCGAAAAATACTTCGGCAACCACCCTCATATGTCGGCCCTAGCCGACCTACTTTGCTCGTCGGCCCTTGCCGACCTACTTTGCCCATCGGCCCTAGCCAACCTACTTTGCTCGTTGGCCCCAGCTGACCTATCTTGCTCGTTGGCCCTAGCTGACCTATCTCGCTCGTCAGCCCTAGCCGACCTATTTCGTCTATCGGCCTGAAGCCGACCTACCCTGACAATCGGTCTTAACCGGCCGGCTTCGTTTCTCGAGTCTTAATTAAGACACAAATCGGACCAGATCGTCTATCGGTTCGACAGTCAAGGCTACCCCCCACCTTGGGCCAAGCCAAGGCATTTCCTTAATCTCGGAATAGAGATGATCGAAGAATATCAACGAGCCATAAGTCACTCGCGATTAAGGCAAAACTGGGCGGCAACAGGGCCATCCAAGGAAAAATACTTAAATGAAAATAAAGGGTTCATTCATTAAGAGACATCAGTCAGACTTTCAAAAAGCAAAATACAAGAGTGGCTCCTAAGGGCCAGGAACCACGTCGGTTTTGGAGGAGCCCTCGGTTACATCCGTAGAGGTGTGACTAGACTTGCCCTTCTCTAATGCCTTTGCCCCTTCAGCGGCAGTTTGCGATCGTCCCTCAGAAGCTGCGACTTCGCTGGGACCCGGGGCGGCACCAGGATCGTTATCGGAGACATCGACGTATTCATCCTCCTCTTCTCCTTCAGACTCAATGTCATCAGGAGCTTCAGTATCCAGAAAAGAGAGATCCCACTCCGGGTGCTCACTGGATATCTTGTCTTTACATTCTTCCATTCCAAGTTGGAAGGCATCGACGCCGATTGCATCCCGTTCCCCTTTGAGTATTGCGAGCTGCACCTTAGTCTCAGCAACCTGCTTCTCAACCTCCGCAACTTGAGCCCGCAAAATAACATTTTGCTCCTCGAATTCACTGGCCCGCGTCTCGAGTTCTGAGCTCTTATTGCGGCTGGACATGAGCTCGCCTTGGAGAGCCCGATTCTCCAACCCTAACTTCGCCATCTGAAAAATCAAAGTTAGTCGACATCACAAGAGATCAACAGAAGAAGCTAAAAAGGGGGAATGAGATCGTACCTCCTCCTCTCGTCTGGCCAACCTCTTGGTCAGCTCCTCAGCCACACCCCTGGCTCTTGTTCTGTCAGCCCCGATCAGCTTAACTCTCTCCTGCAGAGTATTAATCCTTGACTGTTTGGCTTCGGCCTCCTCCCGGGCTTGGGATAGCTCGTTGCTCACTCGAGCTATCATCCCTTGGTGCCATATAGCGCCCTCCCTCAAGTGGGCAATTTCGCCATCGCGCCGCTTCAGTCGCTCCTCCATTTCGTCGAGCATTCTAGTCAGGTGCTTCCTCTCGTCGGCAGCTTCCCTTCCCAGCCGACCCAAACTCTCACCATGTTCTCGTCGTATCGCCTTCACCTCCTCGGAATGTTTTGACTCAATTCTGGCCAGTTCCAAGCATGCATCGTCGTTTTTCGCTAGGAGTCCCTGAAACTCCTTCGCTCTGTCTTTCTACTTGGACGCTTCAGCTACAGCGGCCTGATATGCCGCCTTCATCCCCTCTAAACCTCTGTTGCTACTGGCCAAAAGTTCTCGAACTTCTCGGACACCTTTATGCGCGACTGAAGTTCGGAGTTATCTCTCCTGGCTTGAACACTGGCCCCCGTGCCAAACTCAGACGCCAGCACATCGCCCGAGAAAGAAGGACACTCTGCAGGACAAAAGATGAATAAAAACCCATGATCGGGTCAATCAGAAAACATCCACGCACAAAAGCAGTAACTCACCCGAGATGCGTAGGACTGCATCATCTTCATGAGGGTCGGATTGTCGATATCAGGGAGAAGGTGGATACTTTCGGCCACTCCCTGTTGCCCAAATGCGGCATCAACCAGTTCCAAATCCGTGAATCTATCCACCGAAGGATCCATGCCCGGGTACAAAGCCGACCTCATCATGGCGGAAAACGCCTCCTCAATGCCAGCGCTCGAGCTACTGGGTTGACCATCCCTGCCTGAGGGACCAACCTGGGCGACCTCCGTCTGAGAGGCCTTCAACCTCCCAGCCTCTTCTATCAAAGCCCTCGCTTGGACTTCTTCAGATAATTTGGCCAGCCCAAGTGCCAGCCTCCCCAAAATATTTTTCAAAGGAGCCCCCATTGCGGGACTTCCACCTTGCTGTGCCCTTTCCTCCGACCCATCCTTCCCGGTCACCACCACCTGCATCTCCTCCACAGGCTCCCCCGAGGCCTTAGTCTGACCAATTTCTTGACCCGCTGCGGGCGGTCCGACATCACTACTCTCGGACTCCTCCTGAACCTCTCCACTAGCGACCTCTCTCCCTGGCTCCTCCGCTAGAGTCGCTAATGGTCCCGCGGAGGCGGAAGGCCCCCCAGAAACGATCGCTTCCGCCGAATCTATCGCCGGCTCCTCTTTCACAGGGGACGCTGCCGGACGAGCCAACGGAGTCTCATCCGAGCTGTCCGTTATCTCCACTACGGGAGGACAAGGGATCACGGCTGTCCTTGTTTCCAGGCCAAGGCAAAATCTCAAAAAAAGCTGAGGTAAAAGGACATCATTGAACTGGAAACACATGTTTGTTTTTTGTTTTAGAATGCCATGATTCAAATGTTTTTTTTCCCTTCAAATTGTTGAATCATCATGCTTTACTTGTGGTTCCTCCTTTCTTTCCCAGGGTTGTTAGCATTTATTCTGATAAAGAGGAGGTCACCTCCCAGCATATGTGAATTTGAAAACATTAGAAATGATAATTTAAGTGTCTCCGAGTGAATTTGGTCTTTTCTGCCACTTTGAAAGTCATGCAGAATTTTTTCATAAAATAGACTAAAAAAATTAAATGTCTATTGCTTTGACACATAAGATAATTTGTGCGGGGGCAGCCTAAAGCTTGACAGCGACCTATAATCAGAAGAGAGGATCTGTTAAGGTTTTATTATAAGTAGATTAGGTTTTATTTTCTTTCCTCATATGTTAAGATCAATTCTTCGCATCAAGAGGGGTAAAATAAGAAAAATCTAGCCCTGACATTCATGGTGAATACTTTCTGATTTTTTCAACATAAATCATGATACAAAGATGTATGGGAATAATAATTTATTCAATGTTCTAAAATCTTGCACATGCAATCCTTGAACAGCGAAATCATAAAGTGCATACAATATATGAAATTATTATTTTAGATGCTTTGTATGTTTACCATGGCAAGATGGCTTTATATATAATAAAATCATTAAAAAAAGTACAATCATCCAAGGTTGCTAAGGAAAAGAAGGTAACAACAAAACTTTCCTAATCATCGATATCATCATGTCTGCCCAGTTATCCTAGTTCAATATCCCTCCCTGTAGTAACCGAAAAAAACCATACAAAACATAAAGAAGAGAGGTTGACTCGATCCAGCAGCTAAACGTTGACATTTCATATCGGCAGACAGGGCAGAGATGGGACCAACTCTTCAGCCATAGCATGATGCAGGTCTTGTGAAAGATGTGGCAGCATGGCGTCTTAGAGATGTCATCTCTGGCGTTAAATTCTTCCAAACACACGGCACAGTACCCCTCCCAAACATTAGCAACCTGGCCATACTTCATGCATTCCAGTCTGTCGATGAACAAATTGCTTGCCGGCATGGTCGGTCTTCTTACAGAGGTTCTTCTACCTGCCGGCATGTCGCCATATCCAGCACGTCGTTGGCGATGATCACCACTGGATCAATTCTTACAAATTGTTTATCTCTTATAGTTGGGATGGGCAGTCCAGTTCTGTCTTTAATGCTCTGAGGAATGACTACATGAAACCCAGGATCAATGAGGTCCCCAATCACCTAAACCTTTTTTCAAGGATCTGCTCATGGTGTTCTTGCTCTTGATATTTTGGGAGCAATAATAGCTATATAGTTGATTAAGGATGGTTAGTGCATCTTATGGAGTGTCATACTCCCTTTTGCAGTGACATTTACCATTTCTTTTTCATCTTTTTAGTGTTACAATACTTCTTGCACGGATCATCTAGGCATTTCCTAAAAGCAGATTGCTTGGTATACTATCTAACAGGTTGATGAGCTCCTGTCCCTGGGAGTCAATGTCACCATATATAATGGAAAGGTATGAATTCCATCAATCAACTCACTTCATTTTAGCCTTTACTTAGTGACCCACAAAAAGTTGGCTGCACCTGCAATGATGCAAATAAATTATAAAATATAAAATTACATATTACATGTTTACATTTTCTTGGTTATGAGAACAATCCTAGAAAAAGAAATTTCTGAAGAATGTGAAAATTCTATAGTATAAATTTCTTTGTATAAGATGTAATTTATTGTGCTCTGGACCATTAAGAATGTGAATATCCTTTGTCATTTCTTGTGATCGGTGCAAAATGTAGTTTCTTATCAAAGAGATATGAAGCAAGTACCAAAAAATTTGGCAGTTTAACATGTATGTGTTATGATATGTAAGCTTATTGGCATTCTAAACTGATGTCCCCAGAAAAGTCTTTGTGCACCAGCCTCCATTGCACAAAGCGCGCACTAGGCGTGTGCATTGGCCGTGTGCCCGTGCGAGCGCACGTGCGGGGCGCGTCGTGGCCCAATGGGCCGTGGCATGCGCGCTTGCACATGCATGCGGCGAATGGCCACGCCCGATGCGCACTTTGTGCACCGGAGGCCGGTGCATAAAGACTTTTCCTATGTCCCCGCTCATAGCCCTAGACAAAGACTTTTCCTATGTCCCCACTCATAACCCTAGACAAAGTCACACTGTCATGGTTTCCTAGTCACGCATAGTTTCAAAGAAAATAATATTTTAAAGATTATCAATCATCCATTCTGATTTTCAATGAATGTGGAACCACCAACAAAAACTTTTGCAACCTTTTCTTTTTAGTGAAAAAAATAAAAAATATTTGTAACCTTGTTATTGAGATGGACATGTTTGTTGAGAGATGTGAGGGCTCTAAACTAGCAAACTGGACATATATGGATACAGGGGGTGCTTGATGGTGAGGAGCTAAGGAAGATGTCTAAAGTAACATTAATGGAAGCTGTGAGAAAGGATTTGGAATAGCTTATCATAGCTGTCGAGGACAAGGTACTGGTCTACTGGTGTCATAGCCATATGTCATGTTAAATGGACCATTCTACCCCTTTTCTAGGAGAGCATTCTAACTAGGAACATGAAAGGATAATGGACTATCAGTTAACAGTTCCTTAACAAATCAGATTCCCAGAGAGAAGTGAAAGCCCATCCTCCTAATGCCGATGATCTGATGATTCTTCTGCCAACATTGGACGATCAGCAATAGGTGGAAGTGGACAAAAGTTTTGGCTCCAGTCCTGGCAACAAATCCAATAATGTCCAACAAACTCAAGTTTATTGATTGAAACGAATGAAATGGGCTGAAGTACGTAATGTAAGAAATGGACATTGGGCTTGTGCCGTAACATGCTTGATAGATATTGGAGAATCTATTTGAAAAGCCTTGCTAATATTTACATATTCAAAAATACACTGGGAGTAAGACAGGTTTGGATGGTTTCACTAGTCTTGTTGAGATGCTTTCCTCACAAAATTTTCAAATACATTTCCTTTTCGGAGAGCTTAAAATTAGCAACTCTATCAGAAAAAGTAGGCCTAAATCAATTGTAGTAGTAAATTACGCTGTCCTCTATCTCTTCGTACACTAACATTAGGTTTTGTTGGTTGTGTCAAGCTTGATGTGATTTGTGCAACCAAGGGCACCGAAGCATGGGTTCAGAAGCTGAAGTAAGCATCTTAATCATTTTTTTTTGTTTTCTTTTTTTGCAGTTCAATAGATACCTTCTCTCTCCCTTGTCTTCACTTCCTCGGATGAGTCCTTTTTCTTCCTTGCCTGTTCAGGTGGGAAGGGCTAAAATACTTCACCACTACAAGTCTGCCGTAATAGTGGAGGTACTAAGGGCTTCGTTAAGTCTTATCAGAACATGCATTTCTTCTGGACTGCCATCATTGCATGACTTTTATTTACCAAGGTGAATAAGTGGTCATCTTAATTTACATGATTTGTTTTGGTTTCATATGGTTGTATGGGTGACGAGAACCACAAGTTAGCCAAACACGCTAGGAGTAATGGCATCAACCTAACAACAACTAGAAAGTGGGACCACTGGAATGATGACTTAAAAATTTTACATGGTTTAAACTGTGAAAACCAAAGACTAAATGAAAACTTGAATTAGTGTTTATAAGCTGATGAAATCTCCAAAAAGTTGCAATTTCTATGGCAATGATATTGTTGTGCATAAAATGATGGCTAAAATGCATCATAGGTGCAAAAAAAATTATAAAAGAGCTTTCCACATCAATCTAATCATGGATGAACATATAAACAAGTTATACCATGCTTACAAGAAATAATCTACTTATAACATAAGTGCTCACAAGTGTTCCCTACTTCTGTTTATTTCTAATTACCACACTTTGACTATCTTCTATAAGTGCATTTCATACTCTGCATGCGCATCAGCATTGACTGGGTTCATGTGCATGGTGCATGCCCTGCTCTTATGTTACTAACTTCTAGCTGTGGGTCAGCAGCAACCATAACCCAATATGTAAACCAAATGGTCAAGAAGGAATCTAAAGTATCAAACTCAGTACCGGTCTGACCGTGGGGCTGTATTTTGACTCGCAAAAGTAGGTGAAGACTAAAAGTGGGTGAAGATTACTGACATGCAGGTATATAGAGTTGGTTTTGTAGCGAGACAACAGTTAAATACTCTCCTTAAGAATTGAGTATATTATTCCACCAACCCCAAAAAAAATGCCAACTAAGTATATTAAGAGAATCTACCAAAAGTCCTGGATTCCAAGACCATCACTTTCTATTGGCATAGATTTAAGAGGCAAACACACCTCATACTTATAGGAATGCTTTTCTTGGGGTGCCTCCTCTTAGGACAATCTCTTTTGATAAATTTTGGAAAACTTATGTAGCTATTGTCTTTACATGGAGGATGTTCTGTTTGGAATACAAGTACATCATTTTAATGCTAAAATCATCTGGCAGGAGACGAAGGGCAGACTTGGTATGATATACCTGGTTGCAAATTGATACATTGTTGGGACTTCTGGGTTTAGCTTCCCTTGAATTGTCAGTAAATTAACCGCCTTTTCTTGTCAAAGTAACTATAAATTCTGAATCTAGCCACTAAGTTGATCACACTCGAAACCCGCATGAAAGTACGGGCATTCATGCTAGAAATGAGTACATAAGCCAAGAACAGAGTTTCTATAATTTCGAGATCCGTTCAAGATTCTGTTTTTCATTTTTTTTTGGGCGGAGGGTTTCTTTGTTATTAAAATACAAAAGCTTGTCACTTCATTATTAAATCACAATTTTCCTTTTCTTGGGCAACATATCTAATACTTAATCAGACATACTTGAGATTCCCTAACATTTTATTCTATGATGTAATTTTTATCAGTTCATTAATTATCATTTCTATTGGTGATATAAAAGATCTCTCTATGTAATATTACATATGTCAATTTTAGAATGTCAACTAAATAATATAAAAATCATTATCATGCCTATTTGTGCCAACTTTGGTTTATGCCAAAGTTACAAATAATCCTTGAATCAAGAAAACCACTCATTAGGAATGTTGTGGCTCAGATCTTTTCCTTTTCTTGCTCCTCCAATAGATTGTGTTTGTGATGAAAAAAACTAATTATACATATAAGAAGAGAAGGGTGAGCCAAGTCTATTTATAATGAAATGCTAATAGATCCTAGCATCATAGCTCACTATTAGATTTTGGGTCTATACAAACTACTAATAATATCACCCAATAAAAGGTATGCATAATTCAAACTATACGGATCACATATATCAATAGTGGACTCATTCCACATATATCATTGGACTAAATTTATCCCTTCAATTTTTGCAAATCCAAAATCACTAACAGTTAACGCGAACTCAGGCATTAGGATCGAGGTATGGCAACTATAAATTCAAAATTAATTCTAAGTTATAAATTTAAAATTAGTCATAAGTTTTAGTAAGAGATGATTATTATGAATTATGTCTTTTCTATTTTAATAGGAAAGTTAAATGGTATAAAATAATAAATATAGTATTTATAAATTTTTTCATTAATTACAGAAATAGAATGGGATGTGAATTATTTTCTTTAATAAGGGCATGAATGAAGATTATAATTTTGAGTCCTACTTTGACCCTTTGCAATGTCTAAATTTATACATACTTTAGGAAAAACCGGAGTAACTAAATCACTTTTTTTTTTCATACATTCAAAACTGTTTTTTTCATACCTTCAAAAGTGGTGGCGGTCATCGTTCAACATTAATATTTTAGTTTCATTACTCTTCTCTCACTTGAATTTCTTATAGATAATTTGAGTTCAGATATATGCCGGATGATCTTTTATTTGTACCTTAATTTCTTTTAGTTATATTACCTATTTCATCATCATAAACTCAAATATTGCATAGTTTTTTAATTTATATTTTTTTATCATCAAAATATATATATTAAATTCTTATGTTTAACATGAGTCATATTGGATAAGATAAAAGTGGTTACTATTATCCTGTTTGGCTAAATCTAACAATTAAATCAAGGAACAAAGCACCAAATTTGGATTAGAATAGTGTAACTCTATATGGCCCGCCGTAAACTTGAATCGAATTAATCAGTAAATATAAGTATGTTCTCATTAATTAGCTTGATCTATGAGTCAAGTGATAGGTCATATCTACCAAAGAATAACTTCGTTGCAACAATTTACCCACAACTCATCGAGAGAGAAGCAGAATGAGTTTGAGAGGGGAATAAAGAGACACCAAAAAGGGGGAGAACCTGGGGAATAAGACAACCCCCGTGCGATCTCCCCCCAACAAACCAAAACAAAAAATTTTATTAGGGTTGGTGACCTGCCATGCGAGCGCACCCAACATGGCAAAGGTCGGTATGACAACAAGATCGAATCCAAGAGAGTAACTACTTTCCCTAAGCCCCTTGCCTCGCCCCTCCAAGGAGCTCCCTGTACTTCCTTTAATTTGCTCTACATCAGATATAAACTACATACCCTTCAACATCTTCGAGAGACATTAGGTAAGATTCACCGATTGTCTCATCTTTTACATCCGAATCAAGAAAGTTGAAGTCGTCGGCGATGATCACCACAATCGCACGCGCCTGATCAGCTGAAAGAAACCACATCTCATCCGATTCTGATACAAGAGAGGAGAACGATCCTTTTCACGCCCATTTTCTTCCCCGTCTACAGACCTGTTGCCAAAAAAGAAAAAAAAAACTAAGCTGAAAGGAATAGAACCAGTAGAACAAACCAATATATATCACAAAAAACTGCTTCCCCTTCACAAAAATCATTAGACCCCATCTCCTCTTCCTCGCTAAGGGCTCGCGTCCTCATCCTCTCATGCATGAACCAGACGTCCCCTGCCGACCAACCGGGTATATCGAGCGTGATGACGTTGACAAGCAGCTTAAGCGTCGACGATGCAGTCCTCATGTCTTCCGCGGCTCTGGAGGCCAAGCGCAGCAGCCCGGATTTGCAGCACCGCGGATCCTTTCGTCGGTCACGGAGGAGACAAACCATGGCACAGCTTGGGGGATCCGCAGGAGAAGTCACCCACCGGTCCGGCTAACCTGATGACGCGAAGCAGGATGAGCTTCGAGGTGGATGCCCGAATTCCCTTCGTCGAAAAGGGCCATTGAGAGGAACCGAGAACTCTTCGTCAATATATAGAGACGGAGGATCTGGTGCATGCCAAATCGAAACAGAGAAGGATTAGATTCGTATCAATCCGTCAATATATAGAGACGGAGGGTCTGGTGCATGCCAAATCGAAACAGAGAAGGATTAGGAGTAGATTGATAATAGGATTCGTATCAATCCGTGCATGCCAAATCGAAATAGAGAAGGATTAGGAGTAGATAGAGAAGGATTCGTATCAATCCGTCAATATATATAGACGGAGGGTCTGGGTCTGGTGCATGCCAAATCGAAACAGAGAAGGATTAGGAGAGAAGAATTAGGAGCAGATTGATAATAGGATTCGTATCAATCCGTGAATGCCAAATCGAAATAGAGAAGGATTAGGAGTAGATAGGGAAGGATTAGGAGCAGATTGATAATAGGATTCGTATCAATCCGTCAATATATAGAGACGGAGGGTCTGGTGCATGCCAAATCGAAACAGAGAAGGATTAGGAGCAGATTGATAATAGGATTTGTATCAATCCGTCAATATATAGAGACGGAGAGTCTGGTGCATGCCAAATCGAAATAGAGAAGGATTAGGAGCAGATTGATAATAGGATTCGTATCAATCCGTCAATATATAGACACGGAGGGTCTGGTGCATGCCAAATCGAAACAGAGAAGGATTAGGAGCAGATGGAGAAGGATTAGGAGCAGATTGATAATAGGATTCGTATCAATCCGTCAATGTATAGAGTCGGAGGGTCTGGTGCATGTAGAGAAGGATTAGGAGGAGATTGATAATAGGATTCGTATCAATCCGTATCGGGGTATCGAGAGGATTAGGAGCAGATTTGATAAAAACGCCTTTCCCTTCTCGTCCCCAATCTTCGAGAACCTCTCATAGTTGGAATGTAATGTTTTGGAAGGTTTATTAAAAAAAGAATATGATAAATAGGAAAATGTGATTTAAAGGTAAAGAATGACAATTCTTTACGTTTTCATCAATAAGATTGTAGGTCAATTTAGGAAGCAAAATGGTCCATATTCTAAACCAAAGAGAGAAGGCACATGCTTGCGTTAGATTTTTTTTTTGGGAGTTGCTTTTTTTGGAATTTTAACTCACCAAGTTCTGCAAGATTTTCTTAATAAAACTATTGTTATGTAAACAAATACAATAAAAGGAATTTTTTTTGATAGACAAGGTTTATTATTTAAAATGTAAAAGAATGATAAAAAAACAAAACTTGTGGTGGAGATGTGATTGTTATAAGGAGAGATTAAGTAAGTTTATGAGTGCGAAAAGAAATCATCATACTTGAAGGAATAAGCCACAGAAGGGGAGGTCTGGGTTACGATTATTTATAGACCGGTTTATAATCACAAGCCTTTGCTTTAAATAATTAAGTTCATTTAAAAAATAAAAAAGAAATAATATCAACGTTTTCCTAACAATAAGATTGCCATTATATATATATATTTATTCTTTTTAATCTTATGTTGGAAACAAAAATGAGAAAATGCGATCATGATTATTAAGCCGGCATCTCAATATTTTTCCTTTGTAAATTTTGAAGTAGGATGTGATTTGAGCGCATTAAATCTAAAAAGATAAGAATACATCATTTTAGGGAAGTTGCCTTATTTTTCTTTTGGACTCTAAGGACTGTTACTTGTGCCATTAAAAATAATCTGAGACATTAATTTTTGGACTCAGACATCCACATTATTGCATGGGAGGAGCATATATTTATAATAAAATTTTATTATACTCTTTGATCTAATTCAGGCATGTTATGGTAGGGACATCACCATGCATGATGGATCTTAAGGGGTCATAATTAATGTAGTGTAGGACTTGGTAGAAGAAGCTTAAATATGAATGATTAAGAATAAATATATAGGTCGGTCATCCTCTTGGTGTTATCTATTGCTCTAGATGGTAAAGGCCACCTATAAGTTAAAGCATCATGAGTAGAGAATAAGATGGGGTAGTGCATTGGATTTTGTAGGATTGTCTCTCTCTTGACATTGTAATGCAAATTTTGAACTAGGGGATGATTAATTTGTTTCGTGGAGTTTCTTCCCTTAATTAGCCATTCTTCCTACCATATATAATTGGAACGTTGCTGTTCTGCAAATAGACTGCCTTATACAGAAACATGTACTTGAAATTATGTTTTTTTTGGAAAGGATAGTGATCACATCAGCCTAATGCGAGTCAGTCCGAATAGATCAGAAAATGGAAGCTGTTTAAGTATAATGGGACAAAGGTCACCCTATTTTCACAACCAAAAACCCAAAAAATAACCACTGCACTCGCAACCTAGTCCACCATCGAGTTGGCCTCTTGGTAGATATGTCAGATCTGGGATCTGAAGACCTCCCGCAGAGTAGACCAAACATCCAGGAGCAAAGGTTAATTGGAGAGTGACCATACACTACAAGAGAAAAAAAATATTGCGATGCCCAAATGCATCGCTAATGCGTAGCTAAACATGCTATTGCGACGCAATGACGACATCGCTCAAATGATCATCGCAGTCTCAATTTGTCGCAATTGTGTCGCTTCACAGCGACTCTCTGCGACACAGCAATGCGTCGCAATATTGCGATGCATCATAAATGCATTGCTAATTTTAAAACTAATTTTTAATATTTAATATTATTATTAAATATTAAAATATATTAATATTTTAGATATAGTAGCGATGCAATTTAAGTCGCTAATGCATCGCTAATTAAATTTTTTTTAAATATTGCGATGCCAGGTCATTGCATCGCAATATTTAATAATAATATTTTAGATATATTAGCGACGTAATGTGAGTCGCTAATGCGTCACTAATTAAATTTTTTTTAAAATATTACGATGCTGGGTCATTGCATCGTAATATTTAATAATAATATTTTTAAAATATTAGCGATGCAATTTTAGTCGCTAATGCGTTGCTATTATTTTTTTAAAAAATAAAATATTAAAAATTAAAACGGTTAATACAATTTTGTTACATTTAAATATTGATTGAAACATTCTTCACTCATATTGATCCAAATAATAATCATTCAATTTTAAAAACAATTAATATATTAAAATTTTGAAGTTTTCATGTACAAAATATAAAAAATAAAAAAAAATACATCAAGAATCCATGCGATCACGTGGAGGCTGGGAACCCTGCGACAGGCGGCTAACCATATCCTGCAACTGACGCATCTAATCTCGCACGTCTGCAAGCTCCTGCTGATGGCCTTGCATATGCTGATCGAACTCGTGCTCGAACTCCTGCCGAACCTCCTGACGAACGTCCTGCCGAACCTCCTCCGTAATAGATCACCGAATGTCGTCTAAACGCTCGGCAGGAATATCACCAGAATATCGCGGGCTGAGGCCTGATGGTGAAAATATGCAGAAGCTCTAGTGCCCAGACCATAGACCCCATGGTCTTGTGGCTGGGCACCAACAGCCTCCAAAAACACACGTCGACTCTCCTCTGCTGAGAGTTCGATGGGCGTCTCCCCATCAGTGGAGTCGACCTACGATGCCTGGGAGCGAAGCTCCTCGACTCGTGTCTTTGAATTATAAAATCAATAATAAATAAATCAATAAATTTCTCTAAATAAAATTTTAGAAATTAAAAAGATACTACATAAAGCTAATTTCTTACCGCAACCTCCCGTGATCACGTATCGACCCAGGAACCGTCCCTCCTGGTGTGTGTCGCCTGAATAGACAAAACTCACCAGGACCTCCGCCTCCTGCTCAGACTATAACAATAAAAAAATTGATATTAATGCAAATATTTATAAATAATTAAATTAGTAATTAAATTATTTATGATTTCTTACCATACGGCGTCTGTGCTCTTATATCGAAATGGAGCCCGAAGTGTGGCGGGAGAGACCCGTGCCAGGACCGCCCCTCTCGGATTGGTGGTTCGTGCTGGCTGATGCGGACCTCCTGCGCCAGCCATCGGACTGCCAGGCCTGCTGCCACTCGTGCCAAATATCCTCTAGCACATGCACAGGATGCTGACCCGATGACCTCCAACGATAAAGCATGTCGGAGTATCGACGTCCCGTAAGAGCCTCCCATGCTGCCCTAATAGCATCATGGCTGGCAGGGTCCCACATAAACTTTTTCTGCATTAAAATAAACAGTTAGTTTCAGAATTTATTAAGATTAAGAAATTTTATATCAGTGATAAATTATATTTAATAAGTTTATCTGAAACTCAAAAAATAAAACTCCATCGTGGCTACAGATACGTGGCGCCAATCGTAGCCACTAGGATCTGCACGCCTCTGAAATACAGCTAATATGGCTGGATACATGATGCTGCTCAATAAATCTATTAAAAAAATGCATGTTTATAAGTAATTAACTTAAAAACATAAACATATATTTTTAATTAGTATATACTTACAGCCCATGAGCATCCAGTCGAAGTACAGTGTGGCCGATGGTAGAAGAACTCTCGGAGGTATGTGCCGATCGACTGGACGGTAACAAATGCAGGATCACCCGAAGGCTATATGATGTATGGAGATCCGAACTCTCTATCTCCAAAGCTCGTGTGATCTGATGCAGCAGGGCTACGTCCCTGCTCACTCCGTATGTCATCGGTAGATCTACCTCTGCCCGTCATACTGAAAATACTAAAGATTCATGCAATTAAATTATGATTAATGATTGACTATGTAAAAATTTAATACTTATAAAATAAAGTTGAATTTAAAAAAACCTCTATGTTTAATCAGTGTCATTTGTTTCGTGAAATGTTAGTTCAACATCTGATGCCATATCGAACTGCGATTTAGTTTCATTATCATCGGAAGGAAACCGAACATTTGCAATACTGATTAAGTTCTTCTCTTGAGTTTGCAGTGTCTTTGATTTTCCTGGGATGTTTAGCACCGTGTTAAATATGTTATCAAAGAAATTTTTCTCGATATGCATAACATCCAAGTTGTGCCGGATGAGATTTGTGCTCCAATAAGGCAAATCCCAAAATATACTTCGCTTCTTCCAGTTATGTTCTTTACATATACGGCTATTTATTCTATCTGCATCTGGTTCCCATGCATACATCAACCCCAAATGCTCTATAGAATCAAATAGATCCGTGCCGGACCTAACCGTTCGGCAAATTTTTGTGACTGCTTTGTTCTTCCGGAAGGCGATCAAGTTACGCCTGTAAGGATGATTTGGGGGCAAGAACTTCCTATGGTTATCAAACCATGACTGCTTACCACTCTTCTGCAATGTAAATGCATCCGAATCATACATGCAATGAGGGCATGCCAGACGTCCAGCAGTGCTCCAACCAGACAACATTGCATATGCCGGAAAATCACTTATTGTCCACATCAAAGCAGCTCTCATTAAGAAATTTGTTTCATAGAAATGTCGTAGGCTACCACTCCTGTTTCCCACAACATTTTCAATTCGGCCACCAACGGTTGCAGAAAGACATCAATCTTTTCCTTTGGATTTGATGGTCCTGGAACCAAAACGGTTAAAAACATTGCAGGATCTTTCATGCACTTCCACGGAGGAAGGTTATATACAGTCAGTATCACAGGCCAACATGAATACTGTTGCCCCGCTTGACCAAATGGTTGGAAGCCATCGGTACAAAGACCTAATCTCACATTCCTTATATCTTCAGCGAAATCAGGATGATTTTCATTGAAATGCTTCCAAGCCTTTGAATCTGATGGATGCCGCATTTCATCCTCTTTAGATTCATGTTCGGCATGCCATCTCATATCAGCAGCTGTTGCCTCAGATCTGTATAATCTCTGCAGGCGTGGGGTAAGAGGAAAGTAATGCATCCTCTTGTAAGGCACACTTTTCCTCCTACTTGTACCGGCTCCTCCTTCGGTGTTTTTGAACCTCGATTGCCCACAAATCTTACACCATCTCAGCTCTGAGTCTTCACCCCAAAATATCATACAATTGTTCAAGCAACAATCGATCTTATTAACTGGAGCCCAAGCCCACGCAACAACTTCTTTGTTGCGTAAAAACTGTCTGCGGCAACATTATCATTTGG